>JAIFRP010000002.1:5916394-5928517 GCA_032403825.1 Odynerus spinipes | reverse complement strand
ACAGAGCGGCGGAGTGATCCGCGACGCGTCGTGGGGGCCCTCAGCTGTTTCCCGCCAAAGATCGCCATTACAAAACGCGTTCGGGCGTTGTGTGCGAAAGGCTCGCGCGCGCCGGAGAGTTGTGTGACTGCTGCTGCTACTTCATCTTCTTATTCTTTCTCACTAGTGCTGGAATATATCTCACGGTGCATTGCTTATCATCACCGGCATCGTCGTTTTCGTGTGTATCGAATATTATACCCGCTCGTGTGGTCAAACGGGAACGGGATCGTGCAAAAGTGTATTATATGTGAATAAGAAAGAGAGAAAGAGAAAGAGAAAGAGAGAGAGAGAGAGAGATAGAAAGAAAGAGAATTCTTGTATCAACGCGTAACGATTCGCCGTGGTAGTCGTGTCACAAGAAGAGAACGTGCGCGCGCGCGCGTTCTCTCTCTTTCCGGGTGTCCCGTAGTGGAGTGTGTCGTATCGTACGACAAAAGTTCGTGGAAAAAGAAGAAGAAAAAAATAATAGCGGAGTAGTGGCTGTAGAAGAAGAAGAAGAGGAAAAGGAGCCGGAAAGAAGATTTCCTACGCGTTCCACCGCGGCAACGACAACGACGGCTACTACTGGGAGCTGCTGAAGTCGCGCCCCGGGATTACTCGGTGCGCTGCGAGATATGTCAGTGTTCACCGGCGACGATCGGATTCTGCTCGAGGAAATCATCGACACCGAGGAGCACGAGGCTGAGCTCTGCCAGTAAGTTCAATTATTCCAACTCCGTTTTTTGCTGTTTCTTCTTTTCGTATAACAGAGAAAAATAATAGAAGGGAATGGTGGGAAAAAAGTGTGGAAAAAAACCGCGCCAATATGTCGTGTGTGTGTGTGTGTGNNTGTGTGTGTGTGTATATATATATATATATATATCATACAAGCATCTCTGTCTCTCTCTTCTCTTTACATAGTATGTAGTAGCAGCAGTCGCGTCCCGGCCCATTCCATCGGCCGTCGTTCTTCCTCGTCGAAACTCAGCCGATGCGCCTTTCCCCCCCTCTTTTCACTCATCTCCCCTCTCTCCGCCGCCATTCGGATATTAGATCTCTCTTTCTACCTCGGACTGTAACGCGTGACGCGTCTCTATCGCGAGAAAATCCCTGCAATCTTTCTCTCTCTCTCTCTCTTTTACCTTCTACTACACTACTACTACTATCTATCTCTGTCTCTTTCTCATACACATACGCATACCATGTCTCACTTCTTCCATTCTCACTCGTTCGCGTTCTTCCGTTTTACGGACGACAAGGTATCTCCGGTCGACGCTTATCGGCTATCTTCGGTCCTTCTCGGCTGAGTCCCAGAGAAGGAAGGAAAGAGATTCGCTGTCTCTCTTTAGCAAAAGCCGACAGTTTACCGTCCTCGGTGGCCAGCTGTTGGAAGCCGGCCGGCCGGCCGGCCGGCATTTTAAGCCTGCATCGTTCCTTTTCGTTCCTTCCCCTTCGCCGTTTACGACCTACTAGCGTTCTCTCTCTCTCTCTCTCTCTCTCTCTCTCTTTCTTTCTTTCTTTCTTTCTTTCTTGTTCTCTTTCTTTCTCGTACTCGTACACACGTATACGCGTACTATACACTTGTATCACTACACACCACTACCACTATTATCACTACCACCGCCATTTTACCACCACTCCCTCGCCTCATCTTTTCACGGCTTTGTCCTCTCTCTCTCTTTCCTTTTTCTTCTTCCCTTCCTTTATACTCGCAAATCTCGCGAGTGAACGAGCGCCTTGGCTCGCTTGCGTACGCACGAGAAAGCCTTGTGAATTTCTGCCGATGGCCCCGGCCATGGGTTCACGCCCAAACAAGTATGGCGCGCGCGTGGACGCTTCGAACGTCCATTGTTTTTCTTTTCTTTCCTTTTTTCACTTCTTCTTTTTTTTCCCTTCTCTCTTTCGGCAGACTTCGCGTGGGTTATGTTTGCGTAACCTACAACCTGTAAACGCTTTTTTCTCCATTGACCGATATTGTTTTTTTGTTCTTTTTCTTTTCTGTTGATAGTGTCTCCCGAGAATAGGAATTTTTAGGTTTTTGTTTTTTGCGAGGATCGACAGAGGGTCAGGGATGAGTAAATAGGATCGTGTATATGGGCTATTGTGCTCTGACAAGTTTCAAATCATTTACTATTCTCTTTTTTAAGCAGATTTTTTTTTAGATTGGTTGTAACTTGTTGCGTTGTTGTAAGTTTCTTTCGTTAATTAATGGAGTAGCTTTTTTCTTAAAAGTGGTATAAATCCAGTTTTGACAAATAATTGATTAAGGATAGCTGCTCTAAAATTTTTTTTGTTTTGATATTTGGTTAAAAATTAAATATAGGAATTAGAATTTTATTTAACACGTTGAATGCCACGTCAGTCACCGGCGACTGACACCGACCTTTCTGCTCAGGCCGCGTCAGTCACCGGTGACTGACAGTATAAAATATGACAATAAAGGTAAAAATTGAACATTTTTTCAGAAAACTTTAATGGATTTTATTGAAACAAGGTAAACATAAAAATGGTTGTCTAATTGACTCTAAAAATGGTTGAGTAAATTCTAATTTGCCAGTATTGCGCTTCGCTTTGTTGTACTACGATACCTGCGCGCGCGGCCTGACGGGGAAGTCGCTATAAAACCGCGTGGCACTCAACGTGTTAAAAAATAAAAAATACAAGATATAGAGTTTTAATGCACGCATGGTGAAAGAGTATGTATATTGTTCATATATCGGAGTAGGTTTTGCCGAGTAACCGAGAAAGAAAGAGAGAGAGAGAGAGAGAGAGAGAGAGAGAGAGAGAGAGAGAAGAGCAGAGATCGGCCGTTATACCAGCCGCGTTACGTAAAAAGCGCGTTTCTTGCACAATAATCGACTTCTATAAATAACTACGAAGCACGCCGTGCTTCAACTCGATTCCTTGTGTTTACATATATTTGACATCGTCGTTCGTGGCTGCAATGCAACGCGACACGATACACCGATGATTGTCTTCGATTTGACGAGTTGATCCGTTTAGAAACTCATAAGAAAACTATTTAAAAACTGAAACTGAAAAAAATCTATACCTACGAAATTTCCCAAAATTGTAATTATTTTGTATTTTGTATTTAAATTAACAAAAAATAAAAATTAGAGGAACAGAATGCAGCTCTGAAACATGGTGTATGAAAATGTCGGTCAGCGCACGCCATAATGTTTAAATATTACAATGTTACATGTCATAACATAGTAAAGTTCTTCCTCACGATAAACGATATTCGTTTATCTTAGTTATTAACAATCGTAGGCGTTTGGTATCGTGCGTAAATGATAATATCGATGCACGCAACATACCTCCTACTTTGTAAGAAAGTCACCGTTCGATGATAAAGATAAATTTTATTCTAGATAACAGGTATCGTACGTTTTATAAATAGCTACTATTATTACATTGAAGTAGTATTATAAAATATTATCGTACGAAGTGAAAATATTAACGTATAGAGCGATACGGAACAAAATTTTCTACCACTTTCCTCTCTATTTCGTTTTTCCGCTCTGCAACGCGATAAGCCAAGATGGCGCCGGATAGATAAACGTGGAAATCTAGTCACGAGTCAGGCAAGATTATCTCCGTTGATTTTTCCTCCGAAAAACGAATTTCTTGTATTCCAAAAAATCTTCACGTCGCATAGAAAAAAAAAAATATAACACAAATTAACGAGAACGATGCTTATTCATCGGTCGAGAATGTGTCTATGAAATCAGTCGATAAAGTATTGACTAGGTTATGTAATCGTAATGGACACGGTCTCACTCTCTACGCGTATCGCGATAAATTTCTACCAGCGTTTCAACCGAGAACTCTTCCCGTACGAGGAAAATCGCGCACGTGAATTTTCTTCTCGTTTTCTAACCCTTTTTCTCCAATCTCATATCGACAACAGATTCTCATCAGTGAATAGTAAAATACATATTTACGATCGATTGGATAAGAATCGTTCGAGTCGATCTTGACCACAGCCAATTTCATAGATAAGTGTTGATTTGTATGCATTATATACATACATGTATATACTATGGATATTACACATTCATATACATCTGCATACATGCACGCGCATATGATCGTAATAATAGATAGAGACAGTGCGATCGAAAGCGTATGTATGTCGCGAGAACGCAGCTGGATTGCGCTATTTGTACCGAGTTAACCTCTGCGCCTGAGTGCACGTGTACTTGATCACGATGAGGTGTAGATCTGCCGTGATTTACGAGGGGAGTATCAGAAGTGGAAACGCTTTTCGAGGGTGCTGTTTCTTTCTTTTTCAAATTATAATCTCAGGTGAGGTTATGCAGTATTTTTAAGCAGCAATGTATATAGTACTGTTATTTAAAAACAAATACTATATTAAATACGCATAGAATGGGGAATATTAAAGAAGAAACAACATAATTTCGAAACAATGTTTTTATTGCATATGCAAAATTCAATCAGAAATATTTAAACAAGCAACAGTAGTAAAATTTGAACATAAAATATAAGTAGTAAACGTATTATATTTGTTTTCAATGAAAATTACTATAGACTATCCGCAAACAAGCGGACTATATCCGTTTTACGACGAAACAAGAAAGAGTTCCGTGTTGTACACGCCTACATCTCTCTCTCTCTCTCTCTCTCTCTCTCGCGCGCGCGCGCGCGCTTATCGATCGTGTCGATATTTTCTTTACTCTACGGACTAGTGTAAGTAGGTGTACGACCTCCTCTCCTCTCTCCTTCTCTCGTAGTTGGTTAGTTTACACGGAAAAGAATCGCGCGACGCGTTGCGATGTCACGTCGTTCCACCGCAAATTCATGTTGCACTTTTCCGGCCTCGTCTAGGAATGGGCTTAACACTTGCCGCAACTGCATAATATGCCACGATCTCGTTATGCGACGCGTATTCTTCTCGACGAGTGTTAACTAGGTTAGTTCATTCTATAACGATACGATCTTTGATAAAACTAACAAAATTGCGATTATAAATAAAATAATTTATGTAATTTTTTACTTGTTAATATCCGTTTGAAACACCCGTCATCGAAGGGTTAACATTTAAACTTGCAAAAGTTTCTTTCTAGCACGCTGAAACTATTCGAAAGTTTGAAATTCCCGCGCGCGGGAATTTCAAACGAAAGAAACGTTTTATCGCGTATCTTGGAAGGATCCGTAAAAATACGCTAAAGCATAATCTCGAAACGGGCCGACGATAAGTTCCGGTGGGCCCCTGGCACATCAGACAACAATGGTTTCTCTGTTGACCTCTCACGCTCCATATATTCTGCCTGCTGAAAGTACAGTGACTCGTATTAATATTTGGACACCGGTGGTATCTTCGAAGTCTTTACCTTGTAACCAAAACTGCATTTCATATACTATAAAATGTAATATATGTAATCTATAAACATCCCAATGTATCGAAGCTAAAATTAATTACATGTTTAATTCATTAGAAAAACAATATATTCGTTAACCACACGAGTAGTGAAAATGTAAAGCAATATTAATACGAGTCATTATATATAGTACAATGCGGAAAACCGCGTTGCGTGTGCATGTTTACACGTGCGTAGTGGTTCGAGAGAAGAGGAAGAAGGATGCTGAAGGGGTTGGGGGAGCGGAAAGAGGATGAAAAGGGCGAACCGGGTGCGCTGGGATTAACGCCTCCTGTCTCACGTCTAGAAAGAGAGAGAGTAGAGACCTCCTTTCCCTCTTTTTATTTCTTTCCTTGTCATGTCGTGTCACGCGTGGGTGAAGTTTACCACCATCCCACTATTTTCATTGTAAAAGAAAATTTATTATTCGTTTAACACGTTCTTTGGGTTTTGTATTTTTATTTTTTCGGTTTATGCGGTACAGAATTTCAAAGTTTAATTAAGAGAGATTTGTTGGATTTTTGAGGTAGTTTATACAGGTGGCACTCTCGTTTCTCATGTAAATTCAATTTTATTATTTATTTCAAGAAAATGAATAATTTTCTTAACATTCACGTTATTCCTATTAAAATTTATATTTGTCATACGAATACAGCAATTGCGTCATGAATGCAGCTAAAAACGGGGAATAGAAATCGAAAGAAAGGGATGGCACGGAAAGTCCCTAATTTCCATCCCTCTTTTAACGCGGCACGGTCTCTTTATGTCAACTTGAAAGAAAATTTCGGAAGTAACTTCGTAGATAAAGAGAGAATGGGAAACACAATTCTTGAAACGCGTGCATTCGAATAGCCGAACGACGGCGACGTGCACAAAGATGGCGACTGTGATAATACGGACGAACAAAGATGGCAGCGACGGTGACAATGACGCTCGGTGACATTTTTCAATTTTCTGGGTAGCCTCGGTTGTACGTGGCCTCGACAAAGAAAATTTCGAGCTTTCTTTCTGAAAGTGGGAACTACCTGCTTCTTTTCCGGCACACCGTGCCGGACTTTGCAAGATGGCTACTCAAAGAGGGGGGAGGGTGCCGAATAGAACAGCAATCTCTTTTCGGTTCATTTCTTTTTAGTATTCAATTTTAGTTGAAGTATTGAATTTGTATTGAATTTTAGTTGATAGTATTCAATTTTCATTAATAAATACAATTTTATTTTAGACTTTTTAACAAATTCATTGAATGTAATTTTACGTGATTTTAATAAAAATTTTGATTTTTCTCAAAAGCAGTCTAAAGAAAGAGAAGCTTGAGAAATATCATTCGGAGCACCTCAACGGGGTGTCCGTTCTACCGAAGGGATGAATACCATCCCAAGGTCCGAGTTTTCGAATCTATTCTTTAGTTATGAGACTTTCTCGGAAAATAGAAACCTTTCGCCGTGGGCGGGCTGGTATCTTTTCACCTGGTGACTTTCTTTTTATATGCATACTTTTCGCCTTGTGCTTTTTCACAAGAACGAACTCTTCAAAGAAGTTTCGCTTCGATAGCTGTTGCTTGGATAAGTAAGAATATTACATGGGTTCTTATACGATATCGTGCACAATTGATTGATATAGATTTATATATAATAAACATTGTTGTTAAAAATTCGTACGGTAATCGTTATAACTTAATTATTAATTTTTCCGAATACTTTTATTTAAAATTTTAATAATTATTTGTCGTCAATGCGCTTAATGTCTTCTTAGTTATTTCGTTCGCGAAAAAAAGAATGAAGAATGCAAAAGGAAGGAAATACAAGGAAGAATTAAAAAAAAAGGGTAGAGAAAAAAAGGAGTTTGACATAGAGTATACACGGGACTCAACGTGTAGCTCATTGGACTCTGCCTTACGTCACACTGCTAAATATATGCCCGCCCGTTCCCAATCTCATTCCCATTCTTGAGCAGCGTTCCATCCCGTGTAAGATAGCACGATCCTGGCATGGCCGCGTGCTCGAGCGACGCGATGCAATGTGCACTGTGGTTTGGGACTGAACATTATTTTTTCTCGGTATTATACATATTATATGTTTCTACAAGTTTTTTTTTACAATGTACGTTCAGTAAATATCAATGTATGAATTTCTAGTAACATTTTTTGATATCTTTTTGCCATTTGTATATTTTATGGGAAAGTAGGAAACTTATTTACCGACGAAAAAGGATAACGAACGTAAGACTACTTTTGAACTAAAGAAAGATTTTATACAAAATAGAAAGAATTGCGTGCTGTACGAATTTTTTTATGTCAAGTGTTACAAAATTTTATTTCCCCGATCTTTTTATTTTACCTGAACTAACTTTTGATTTCAATGCCAAGCCAACACGCGGAAAATTATTTACATAATTTTGCAATCTCTTAAAAAAAAAGGTCGTCGTTTTAAAGGTCACATAACTTTTATTGTAATAACAGGATTTTTGCGGGGAGGGGAAAAAGAAATTTCCACGAAACGTTCGAGCAAGGAATCCAGAACGTTCTCGACATATCTCCGAATCCTGTCCCCGGTCCCGTTAACATCTGTCACCGACGGCAACTTCGAAGCATTCGTAGTCGCTCGTTCGTTTACCGCCATTGGCATACAGATGGTCTTCTCTTCTTTCTTCTTTTCCGAAGCATGCGCGCGAGCAGTAGAATGCCTTCGTGTCTCTCGCTCATCGGTGGCCGGAAGTTAATCGGGCCTCTTCCGCCTGCGAATTCCGTTCTATCAATCGCGTACATATAATAAAAATTAAAACATGAAACTCAAAATAAAAAAAAAGTTGCAAAGTAAACTTTATAACACTTGCAATAAAAAATTCGTTTATACAGGGGTGGTCCAGGTAACTTGCTCACCTCGAATAATTCCTAAAATAGGCGTTGTATGAAAAAATGCTGGAATGCTGGAATATAGCATTCCATTTAAGATAAGAAAGTTGACCTTGAAATCTCCGAAACGCCTCCACCTATTAAAAAAAACATATTCACCGCACAATGTGCCCCTCGAAACCATGCAACTCTTGTCTAAACATTTTTTTTCATACAACGCCTATTTTAGGAATTATTCGAGGTGAGCAAGTAACGTGGACCGCCCTGTATATATAGTATACATATATTTAATACTATAGTTAACTCTATAATCTTATTAAACAAAATCACTAGAGTACTGACAACCAAACAACAAAATCAGAAACGTGACTCGAAAAAGCAATTTACTTCGCATGACTCGTCATGACTTCAAAAGGAGAGAAAGGAAGAAATCAAGAAGAAGAAGAAGAAGAAGAGGAAAATCAAAGATCGAAGAAGAAGCGTGTACACGTCGATCAACGAGCAACGGCCTAGATATATCAACGAGTCAGACCAAGACGCCTTCCTCTCTCCGCGTCCTCGAGTCGTCGCCGGAACGCGTCCTTTCCGTTCGCGTTTTCTAGCTTCTCCGGCTTTCTATCTCTCTCTCTCTCTCTTTCTGGCTCTCTCTTGCACGCTCGCTTGCTTGCATGGCTTACTCGCTCGCGCGCAGCTGATCGCGACGGTCAGAGATAGCGACGCTCGGCCACCGGTAACAACCAGCTGAGTGGCGCCAGCCATCAGCTGTTGGTGACTCACGCGAGCCGAATGTAAGAGAGAGAGAGAGAGAGAGAGAGAGAGAGAGAGAGAGAGAGAGAGAGACAGAGAGATAGATAGATAGATAGAGAATAGGAGTGTGAGAGAGAGTTAGAGCAATACGGCGCGCCATCGTCGCTAGAGATCCACGATTTAACATTATGTATAATATATGGACACGTACAGTATATATTTGCGTGCGTGCGTGTGAGTGAGTGTGTGTGTGTGTGTGTGTGTGTCAGGCGAACTCTAATATGGTACTAAGAGTTTCTAGGATTTATATATGTGTCTCTGACGTTTAGTTGCGAATTCATAATTCATACCATTACTTCTGTCGTCTCGCGATAAACTTTTCCTTGATTGACATCTAATGCCATATTTGAGAGACACCGTCTCGTCTATCCAATGAAATCTCCTATCGTTTCTTCTAATGGAGGTACATAATACGTATGTACGTACGAACCCCGTTGCCCGACGAGACACGTTCCATTTTTTATTACATTTATACTTTATACGTTTCTTTAAATTTTGCATGAACTTTAATATTACATTCTGTTTTCGTATAGATTTGTTTTTTTACTTGTTTCGGATACTCTCGGAATATTTAAGCATCTCTCGGTGATGCTGCATCGGTTATGGTAAACATTCGATTCGTTCTTACATAATCGATCATTATTTTGTAAGGAATCTTAGGTTGTTACATAATTGATCATTTCTCTCTCTCTCTCTCCAACGGTTCTGTATATTCCGTTCGTATTATCGTCACGCGCTGGCAAAATGTTTCGCCAAGCGGGTTAAAAGGTCATGGTTTCACTGTTTCTCTTTTAATCATTAAATAGACTCACTGTTCTCTCCTTATCTCATTGTTTCATTCTCTTTTCTAAAATTGATATCCTCTCTTATGCTTAACCAAATGTTTGTAAGGAATAATTAATCTTTTTTTCCCACTTTTACGTAACCGTTAATACAAAAGAAATTTACCTAGGTTTTTCATTGTTTATTCTAATTTTAGATAACACTTGTTTCAAGACACCCTGTATAACATATATATGTAAGTACGTATGTTTAATGTTCCGTTCCCTGTATGGGGTCGTTACGCTCCACTGCCACGGTTCGTTTATACGTTCACTTGCGTCACGCTTACAGCTGATTCTTAATCGGTCGCACGGCCGCTGTCCATGCGATCGATTTTAGTATGGACTATTATAAGCGAGTTAGCATCCGTAGAAAGAGTACACCTGTGCAGACACGCACACGTATTCGTATATACGCGCGCGTATGCTACTGTGATCTATGATGTGGGTAACTATGAGGAAAATGTGTCTAGTAAACTTGTACGCGTCTCCAAATTTCATCCCCGTCGCTTGTGTATAATTAAAACATTACAAATTTAGATGCATACAAAATTACTAAATGTTATAAATATTTTTACGCGTATAACGAAGTTCAATGTTTACTCGGTATGATATACGTGTTTATTTATTTATGGCGAAGTTTAATTTGAGCCACGCCACGTCGTGACGTACAACTGTCCTTAATGATTCATGAGATGTCACGAAATGAGCCCGAGCACGCTGATTCAATGGCGTGGGAACGTGAACGTGCCAGATGAAGAGAGAGAGAGAGAGAGAGAGAGAGAGAGAGAGAGAGAGAGACAGAGATAGAGTGAGATGTATATACATATAGAACATATAGAGGAAGAGGGTAAACAGATTCGGAGCTGAAGTGGTCCCAAATTTGTATTTTTTTTTATAGTTGTTATACATTGAATCGTATGATTTTTATAGTTGGGGTTGGTCGAGGTATAGGTGCAGCTGCTTTGAAAATTTTTAACTGTTTATTTAATGCAATTACTTCATTCTAAATTTTATTTTAGACTCTTGACTTATTCTTTTTTCATACGGAATCAACTTTTTCAACTTTCGATAGAATAATTCCACCATATTTCCCTACAAACCCTTGTATAGTATATGATAAAGGACATCGTCTTACATTTACTATATCGTTCGATGATTTTCTGTTAAAGCAGCGTCGAGAGCGTGGAGGAGAGCTCGGTGACGACAAGTGTTGCGGCCGTCGAGGTCGCGGACGCGCAGCAACAAAAACAGCAGCAGCAGCAACGTCAGCAACAACAGCAATCGAAGGGTAACTCTGTAACGGCTCGCCGTGTAGCCGGTCAAAACGTTGCGTCGAGCAACGGCAGTGCAAGTAGTGGTGGTAATAACGTTGGACGTGTCACGGCGCGTAACCACATGGAGCAGGAAAAGCGGATGCGGCGAGAGATCGCCAACAGCAACGAGCGACGCCGTATGCAGAGCATCAACGCGGGTTTCCAGTCGCTGAGGACGTTGTTGCCGCATCACGAGGGCGAGAAACTCTCAAAGGTGAGTCGGAATAATTTTTTATTCGAATTTTTTAGCTACCCTAGCTAGTAGCTGACGGACATCTTGGTTCCTTATAGACATCTTTCTATTAAACGAGTCTTTAACACATTCGTGTCGAATTTTGAGTCTTAATAAGAGCTTACCAGGTTGTTAGTTATGGTTGCTAGTCTTGTCGTATGATTTTCTTGAGAAAACTTCTTGGATTAGGGTTATCTTGTTATATATGATTGGAGGTTATCTTGTTGCTCCTCGTACGTGTAATATATCGAGTAATATTGAAAGTATTATTTTAATTCGGATAGAAACAACAGTTTGTGATCATTATTTTTATTGAACACTTTCTGTATAATCAAATATTGTTTTTTATGATCGCAACCCCCGCGCTGGGATAAGAAGACGCAAATGTGTTAAGAATTCAACCTACTCTAAAAATTTGGACCCCAATCTAATGCTTCCTTTAATCGCTTGTCGGATCGTGACGTTTCTTCGAGAGAAACACTTTGCGTCCGATTTGATTCCCACGAATTTCGGCGATATGAGTCGAGCACGAGAGTCATATCGGCAGACATCTTGGAATTACCGATACGAGGTAGGGAGCGACGTATTTACTGCAGGGACATTATAATGGATATACCCTGTAGTCGCTCCTGAATTTTTAACACTTCCTCCAATATGTTATCTGTGCTGGAGGGAGATGCCTTGATTATAACAA
>JAIFRP010000002.1:5901087-5916374 GCA_032403825.1 Odynerus spinipes | reverse complement strand
AAAAAAACAAATACGCTCTCTTTTTCTACGCTTTTTCTTTTCATATTTTCTCTTACGCTCCTTATGCCTTCGAACCGTCCGAGGGAAAGGTACTGCATGACGAGCAAGATCTTGCAATTTATTTAGATACTTTATCAGTAAAATATAGAGTACGTAATATATCTTTTGCATTATATATATATTATATATTATGTATATTAATCGTATACATTATATATTTTCTATATAATGTGTTTTAGGTATAATATGTATATCATACACTTGTAGTACATATAAACACGTACATTTTTAAAATAACCTGTTATACACATCTAAACGAATTATTAATAACAATGAACAACGAATACATTTTTGTTGGTTCATAATTCTAAAATCGGGCTGAAGGGTGCAAGAAACGGAACAGGCATTCGTACTTTAACCACACAACGAAAAAGTCGATAGAATTGCTATTGAAAGTACGTGTCCATGTTCGATAACTATACCGATAACCCACATTCGATCGTTCGAGTATGCGTAATAAGGCAAAAATAAAAGTAATAAGAGTTTATCCGTGGCGCATGCTGCTCGGTCTGATAAGAAACGTCTGCAAAAATTGAAGTCGTGTATTCGTATGCGCGCGGTGTCTCGTCGGTACACGCAATGCTTTTTTTAATTAAATTATATAAACTTTATGAAAAGATCGCTTTTATTTATAATTATCTATACTAATTTAATATTATACTACGCGAGTTTCACCCGGATATGTCATTTTTAATATACGCGATTTAATATACGCTATTTAATATACGCCACCTGGTTTTCCGTGCATTGAACTAAAATTTGTGGTAAGCCCTTTGCATTAGAGTTTTAGGAGCATTTAACTATGGCGGACGAACCGGTACGGTGGTAGCTCCGTTCGACAAGGTAAATTCGTTAATAAAATTCAATTCAATCGTCTCACTCCCGGTTAAACCACAGCCGCTCGGTTACGCAACAATCCACGACATGGCGGCATCCTTTACGAATCTACGCTGACGTTCGAATAGTCGTCCGAATAATTTTAGCACGTGAAAGTCGCCGATTAATCCCACGCTTCTTTAAAGCGAGCCCAAACGAGTGGATCCGCTTGAGATTAGGTGCACTGGTTTGGCTGCTATCAACCAGCCCCGGCGCTTTAAACTTTAATAGACTATAGAACACGTGTCATGCATTTTTACTTCGGGTGTTACACAAATTTCGGTTTTTTTTTAACTCTGTGTTAATTTTTGTAATTTTTCAACTAGTATCTATGGATTGGTATGTATGAAGTTTTTTAATAGTATTTTTCTAACTTTTTAATCATGTTATTTATTATGTGATGGTATATTTTTTATTTATGTTTCATGTTGTTTATANNNNTGTCAGTACGTGCATAAAAAAAAAATACCGTAAAGTACGCGCAAGAAATGCTTGATTTGGTGCGGTACGAGAAGTCCAAAGAACGCACGTGGGTGTGAGTCGTTGAATTTTTGCAAGCTGATATTTCGCGAGACGAACGAACGCCCAGCCACATGCTTCGATTCCCACGCATTTCTTTCTCTCTTCTTTTCTCCTTTTTTTTCTTTTCGTCTTACTCGCCCTATCTCGTCCTTCTCTTTCCTTTTCTTCTCTTTCTCTTCTCTCGCTTCTTTTTTTCTTCTTTTCGTACTGTTGGTATTGTTCAATCACTTTTTTACGACATATTCATTGCAACGTGGCATAAAAATGTTTATAGACATACAATTCTAGAATCGAATTATTAGGGGGACCGGAAAGTAATGTCGTTTTCTTTACATTAAATTCAAACAAACAAAATTTGTAACAAGTTTTTATTTTTAATCAATCATGTAATCACCCTCGCTATCAACAACCTTTTGTCATCTAGTGTGCAAATTTTCAATGCCGGATTAATAAAAATCGGTTTTTAGCAAAATATCTGGAGATGGCATTTTAAACATCATCCACATTTTCAAATTTTTTGTCACATAGAAAGTGTTGTAGCGATCGGAATAAATGGAAATCCGATGGTGTAATGTCGGGCGAGTATGGTGGGTGAGGCAGTACCTCCCACCCCAATTCATTAATGTTTTTCCAGGGTTCGTCTTGCGCAGTGCAGTTTTGGATTATCATTTTGCAGAATAACGCCTTTTCCGTTGACAATCGCTGGACACTTTTCAATTAAAGATTGATTTACTCGATCCAATTGTTCACAGTAAAAGTCTGCATTCACAGCTTGTGACAACAAATTTGAAAAGTTGGATGATACTAAAATGCTATCTCCAGATATTTTGCTCAAAAATCAATTGATTTTTATCGATCCGGCATTGAAAATTTGCACACTAGATGGCAAAAGGTTATTAATAACGAGGGTGATTACGTGATTGATTAAAAATACAAACTTGTTACAAATTTATTTGTTTGAATTTAATGTAAAGAAAACGACATTACTTTCCGGTCCATCTAATATTAAAAAACGTCCATATTATCGCATTGGTCCGTTCGTCATTGCATCGACGGTCTTTCGAAGCGCGCGCGCGCGATAAGTGCATGAGTAGGAGGAGATGGATGAAGAAGAAGAACAGGAGAAGGAGGAGAAGCGTCGTCTCGAGCGCCTCGACCCATTTTCCGTCGGCTCTCGCCAGACAGAAATAAAAGAAAAGTGCACCTTTCTCGTCTCTCGCGACTACTTCTTCGTAGCTTCAAGCGCCGGCGATTTACACGTGCGACGCGCGACGCTTTGTACACGTACATACATACGTACCTGGATACTTGTATAAATCTTCAAATGCGGTTCCTGTTTAACACCATGATTTTTATGTTGAGTATACCCTCTATAGGGGAATCATCTGTGTCGATACGTTGTAAAAAAATTCCCTAGGAAAAATGGCAATGTAATTGGTTGCAGTTAGAAAGCAAACATGGCGGGGGTGTAGTAGAGTCACCTGGGAATGAATTTTCCAAGCGTTTCAAACGTTGGTCATCGAACGATCCCGTGAAAAATAAAAATAATAAAAATAATGAAAAAGTAGAGGGAGAGAGGAAGACTCGTTTGATCGAGTGCAAAAGTCGAGTGCAAAAACTCTTGGTAGTGTGCCGCGCGGGAAAGCTTTCTCTCTCCTTGGCCCTCCTGCGGCCTCGTCGCACACCTTCCCCCCTATCCTTCCTCTCTTTGTGCGCTCGCGCGCGCGCGCGCGCGAGAGCACTGAGAGACAAGGACGGCAGGGATCCAGACGCCGTCGCGTGCTTTGTTCGCTTGCAGCGTTTCTTCTTTCTTGGCATGTTCGACAAGATGTATTTTTGGGAAAAAATCTATTTAGATATTTAATATATCAGAAAAATAGTCGACAAATGTTCCTTTTTAAGAAATATTTCGATTTTTCTTTTCGAATTCATATAAGTATTAGTTCTTTAGTTTGTAAGAAAATCATTCTCAAAACACTTGCTCAAGAAACAAAGTGAATAATTTTATTTCTTACTTACAAATGACGAACTATTTTTCAAATTAAGAGGACACAGCGTAAAATCAATTTTTTTCTACTTTTTGTGGTATCCTCAGACTACTTTCATAATCATCATGCACATATATAATACACGCGATTACTTTGGTTGGTTAAACGGGTGGGCCCCGTAGCATCTGGGTCATTTTGCCCTTTCTCTATTGGCTTATCCCCACCCTTCGATCTTTCTCTCCATCTCGCTTCCACTCACTGTCTCGTTTGTGTTCTTTCTTCTCCCATTCGGTGGACCCTACACGTCGTCCCTTTGTTTCGAACTCTTCCCTACTCTGCCTCTCACTCGCACACAAGCGAACACTCTCCTGTTTTCTTTTCATCTCTCTCTTTCTCTCTCTCTTTTTCTCATTTTCTTTCTCCCTCTTTCTCTCTCGTATGCTCAAGACGATCGAACTGCACATTTGCCCTCTCCACTGCTCCTTCACCGGCCCTCGGAAGGAGACTCGGCTTACTCGCCACTTCTGCTTGCAAGACTAGCCGATGCAGCCGTTTGCCTTCTACAAGGTGTATCGCTTTTATGTGTGTACAAGATGCATACGTACGATGAAGTATGCCACGTGGTGGTAGGTACGTAAATGTGCGACGGATAGGGGATGAAAATGCAGAGATGCGAAAACTATTGTTGTTCAAGTTTGTAAAAGTGTAGGGTAGGTGTATTATAGTGAAGTAGACGAGATAGAACAGGGTTTGGAATTTAGGGTAATTTTTTTTATATAAAAATTGATCGGATTGTTTGAGAACGTGTTCTCGAAATCTAAAATATGTAATAATAACTAACGATAGTAAAAGTAATAGGTTATTTAATCCCAATAAGAAATAAATACATAATTTTAATGTACAATAAATTAGGAAAAATTAAAAATATTACAAGAGACAACAATGTTACAATAGGTCGGTTCGTTATTTTTTTTTTTTTCTACGCGTGATAAAAACACGAGAGTTCACGTCCTAATGAAAATATACCATATACGTAATTCTGCGGTATAAAGTTGTAAGACGGTTGGCCGTTACGCGAGACTACCATGGTTTCGTGTTTCTCCTTCGCATCTAGAGCCGACGAATCGCGTATGCTGACGTCGTGCTCGAAAGACGAGTGTTGTGTTCGGTAATTACGAAGGTGAAAGAAATCCGAGAAAGGATGGAAAGAGGAATGCACTTTTTGTTCGAGTGTATTACTGTTATTAATAAATTATTGTATAATAACAATTAGAAAAATAGAAGCAGAAAGAAGAGAAAAAAAATTGCAAAGAAGGAACAAAAAAGCATTATAGCAAGATGACTGGCAGTTACTAAAAAGAGTTTAAATTTGCTTCGACGAAGACGAAAAGAAAAAGAAAAAGAAAGAAAGAAAGAAAGAAAGAAAGAAAAGATAGTCAAACGTTATCTTCAATGCTTTTTTTACATGGCGACACGGCGTCGTGCGAATCGCGATAACAAGGTGATTCCCACTACTCGGTTGGAAGAAGAGGAAAAGCGGAGAGTAGACTTTTGTCTAGTCACACGTCGCGCGTGTTACGTAATTCCACAAAGTGGCGTTTCTCGTGCCGCCATAGAGGAACGGAGCGATGTAATAATTTGGACATTAGTCAAAAACTCGAGTATGAAATATATTGTGTATTGTTTATAGATATTTTTGTATTTATATAGCACTTTAAAAAACTGTTACGTAAATTAAATTGATTTTTTAGGGTTATTAATTATTATTTAGCTATAACTATTAAATGGACAATAAATTTTAATGACAGGAACTTTAAAAATAAAGAAGTACGTGCTCCTGAAATTAAAGAAAAAAAAATATATAGAAAGTTCAGGGTGCAGGTGCAACGAACCTGCATCGTTCACAATGGCGTCATTAGGGCCGACCTGTTAGCGACAAATGGCAATGTGATCATCGAGTCACGTTCTATAAATACGGCTGATGACTTCGAACTTTCGAAGGCGTTGGCCACGCGCGCGTGTTCACAACTCGAGCTTAGGAGAATAAGGAAATCGATTGTGTTCCGTTCGTGGGGATGTTACGAATCGCCATTCGTGGACAGTAGCCTTGTTACGCCATTGCTTTTGCAACAAATTCTTTCATTCGTCTCTCGTACTATTTGTTAATTAATTAGACTAATTAAATTTGACTTATTAGATTCCTGTAAACTCCTCGCGTTAAAATTTGTCATTATCTGCGAATATTTTTCAATACTTTTTTACAACATTAATTTATGACTCCTCAGTCGAAATGAGTACACGTTACCAGTAAGATTACTTTTCGAAACGACGGCGCCATAAAGCATCCCTCCTCTTTTTTCTCTCTTCACCCTTCAGCCCTTATCTCTTTTTTCACATGTGAACGGGAAGGTACGTACGAGAATCATCGGCCATTATCCCGATGGCGATGGCCTTTGTTAATTACCTTCGATTTTTGTAGCTCATAAAACGTTCCTCTCGTTTCTACAGGGTGTCTGGTTCCAAGTTCCCCACCGGGGAGATGCTTGTTTAATGGACAAATCTAAGCATAAATATCAAAAATTATTTAAATAAATTTCGCATAGTTAGCGGGATATTAACAATCAAAGATTGACCAATTAGAGAGATCGGTGGATTAGCACGTCCCACTTGATCTTAATATTAGGCGAGAGATGAAGTGAGTCGCAATAAACAATTACCAGTAGTGGAATGTTTATTGTGGATTGCTCCTCCCACCGCTTCATCTCTCGCCTAATATTAAGAAAAAGTGGGACGTCCTAATCTACCGATCTCTCTAATTGGTCAATCTTTGATTGTTAATATCCCGTTAACTATGCGGAATTTATTTAAATAATTTTCGATATTTATGCTTAGATTTGTCCATTAAACAAGCATCTCCCCGGTGGGGAACTTGGAACCAGACACCCTATATATATATCTACGTCTATACGTACAAACGTACATATATGTAGACACGTTAAACACCTACGTACGATATTAACTCACGACGAAGAGAAATGACACTCATTGGCGTGAAAGAGCGCTTTCGTGGCAAAGAAAAATGCTCGATGAAATTCGTAATTAATCCCGACGGTGCCTCGGAATACGATTTTCTCGATCGGTCTTTATCGCACGTGATATTATTATAATTAAGCGAGAAGGTAATTATGTAAAATGAAATTTCTTTTTTTTTTTTTTTTACTATTAATTATCGCGATTGAATGCTGAACAATAATGGCGCTTAACAGCGAAATCTGCAACTCTCTCGCTTCGCCTAACCTTCGAACTTCGTATTCTAAAATTGCGAGGTAACACCGAATCTCATTAGCGTAGCTTCTTTTGGAGAATAAAAAAATTATGTAAAAAAGTAAACACCTAGTCTAAATGTCAAGCATGATTTATGAACGATGTGTTGTCGATCTTTCTGTACGCGTACTCTTCGGGAACTTCGGAATTCAAGTTAAATACGATTTGATCTAACAATTCTTTTTTTTCCCTTTATTATTAACGTCGCCACATAATTTTTTTCGTATTTGTGGGATCAATTTTTTACATCAACGTTGACGTAATTTTTAACAGGAATTCATTTAACAACGTGTCAGTCATTTTTATTTATAATTTACCTCGAAACTATAATTAGTTTAGTTACAAGACAGACAGTCTTTAAAAAAAGAAACGGTGTCCGAATTTTAATGCGAGTCCGCTGCAGTAGCTCATAGTGCGCGTGCTCGCAGCTTTCGCGGCGCCAAGTTTCTTCGCGTGCGGACTTAATGACGCGCTATTACGTCCGCATCGACTGCTCGAAACGAAGCGGAACATTCCTTTTTTTCTTCTTCTCATTTTTCCCTTTACGTTTCTTCCCTTCTCTCTTCTCTCTTTCTCTTTCCTCTTCCTCACCACTTTTTGTCCTTTCTCACGCATTCTTGCACCTTCACGCTCACCCAACATTCTTTTCATCGTTTTTCAAATATCGCTAGCGGTTCGTAAAATTTACGATATTCAAATATTCAATTTTAATAATAAAAATTATTTATTTTGTTTTAAAAAGTTTAAACAACAACAAATACTGTTTACATTCGGTGTATATATGTATATATAGGAAAGGATCGATTTCATGATCGCGTGGGCGACTCGAACGAAGTTGCCGCTCAAAGAGGCGACATCAACGGCAGCATCGTTCTACTTTCCGTTCCACGCGATAATCCTAATAATTGCAAACGAAGAGAGAGAGAGAGAAAGAGACAGAAAGAAAGAGAGAGAGAGAGAGAGACACGCGATATGCGATAAGCACGAATGTCCTACTCGCGAACGTACGAACGTACGAACGACCGTGACCCAAATTTGAGTTTCCTCTCTTCTCTTCTTCTTCTTCCTTCCTATGTTTGATTCATTTTAAATTTGCGGAAGCACTCGTACAACGAACGGTTTATCATGATCGTACTTCCTGTCATTATCTTGGCCATCTAAAAATACTTCTTTGCTTTGAATTGTTTGTCAGACTTGTAGAAATGATAAAAAGATAAGTGGCGTGTAAAAAAAAAAGAATTTAGTTATTAAAATTTGTAATAATTTATTTTAGATAGTTTCATGATATTAAGTGCCACTGATTTTATGATTACATACAATGTAATACGTACACGTATGCGATGTTAATAATAATAATAATGGGAATAGAATACGAAGATTGTCATAAAAGATTAAAAATTGTATTAAAACATAGAATAAAAAAAATGAGAGAGATAGTCGAAGCGATCGAAAGGAACATTGACCGCGAAAAAGGAAGAAATCGAGCATAGGCAAGAATTATTAGCCCGCTCACCTCCATCATTCGACAAAATTATCCACTCGTTGAACTCTCTCGACGGTGACGAAACGGTCTTTGCGGTGACGCGCTCGAAGAGTCGCGATGAGTCGAGACTCGTGCGTTTGCTTTGACTGGGTAAGGTAAATAAAAAGATAGGCAAATAGAGCGAATAATTTATTTAATTATTTAATTATACAGTAAGTAGGCATTCTATATTTTATAATATTATTTCTTTAACATGTTAACTGTATTTGACAAGTAATACAAAATTACGTTTTGCTATTAAAAATACAATTTTAGGGACAATTGGCTAATATTTCTGAATTTGAGACATTTTATGATATTTTGAGACAAGAAATAGCAAAAACATGAAAACTTCATTACAGCTGTTCATTTTTGTGTCTTTTATATTACTCGTGCACTCGCTATACAATGAACTTTATATTGCGCAGTGCACACGTGGCTTACGCAACATCTGTTTGGCTCGGACGGGACACGTACGCGTTCACAATACAAAATCTACGAAACGCATTTCATCTTCGATTCGATGAACCTTCGAGACCATCTTCGAAAAATTATAGAACCTGCTTAAAAATTGCCATTTTTGAAATCTTTTTTATGCCATTATCTCACGATCGAGCAGTAGGTACTTTTTTTTATTAAAATGTTGAAATAATTTCTTCCTTAACCTTTTAAAATCAAGGATGACATGTTGAATATTTAATATTTGATCGAAATTATTACAAAATGGTAGTTCTTGTTCCCGGGAAGTTCGATGCGCTTCAAGAAAGGTTAAATCATGAATCTTTCATTCATGAGAATGATTTACACACCGACGATGGATGTTATTAATTATTAAAACAGCGAATTATTTTTTAAACCGACAAATTCGGTCATTTACCTAAATAATCCAACGAATGTTACGGTAATATTAAACATTCGATATCAACAACGATAATCTCTATTCACAATTTCGTCGAAACCATAATAATTTCGCATAATTCATCGACGATGTCCAGACAGTACTCGTTTCGTAATTCTCACGTGACGTTTGTTTGCAACGAAGAAGAAAAAAAAAGAGAGAGAGAGAAAAAAGAAGACGCCGTCAGTCGACGCGGCATTGCTCGAGCGAATCTAAAAGCGTAGAAATCCTCGCGACAAGGACAAACCCGCGCGAGCGAGCGAATGGGCAACTCGTACGAGTTTACCGTGTCATTCGGTCAACGTTCCTCACTCACGACGCGCGTGCTGTTTTGCAGGCTCCTGCCGTGCTTGCTCGTACAAAGTGAGCGCAAAAAACCTGCCGGGCGTGGTTAACTCGTCGTTCAGTCCCACCGGGGGGTCACCGGAGACCGGCACTCGATTTTACCGATCGCTTCGAACGATTTTCCATAAGATTTGTTTATAATAATCTTTAGAACGATGTAAGCGTGAATTTTAACAAAATGATTTAATCAAAACTGGACGATTAATCGTCGACGAGGAGTTATTCTCATAAGTCTTGAGATTGTGTAAAGAAATAATACTAATTATTATTATAATAATAGTAATAAACTCTCTTCCAACGATGAACGGTATAAGAACAGGAAGAGGTCGAGTTGAACGATCGCGATGGTACTTGGCAGAGGAAAAAGGCCAGGCCAGGTAATGAAGCGCCACTGATGTTGACAAACAGTTCTGTTTACAAATAGCGAGAGGCCCGCACTTGTTGCGAGTGTTCGCGGCTCGATGACGAAAATAATTACTCGCCTCCTTCTCGTGCCAAGGGTTACATTAGAAGTTAGAAGCGAATGGGTTAGAACTTCTAGCTTAGAAACTTTCTTCCTTCTTCTCTCGTTTCTTTCTTAATACGTTTGCAAATATTTCTAAGTAATTTTCATTCTTTTTTCAATTACACCCGATTTTTAATTCTCTTTTCTTTCTAACCGCAGGTAATGTTCACTTCACGAATTCCCAATAAATTCAAAAACACGCGAATTACTCGTAATTTTTATTCAAACAATTCCTTACGTAGCACGAAACATTTTAGACCACAATTATCACAACAGGTACCACCCTCCAATCAAAAGACCCCAAAACTTCCAGCAATCGATTCTCTCCCCCAAAAAGGTAATAAACGAAACGTCGATATTCCCTCCCCTAAAAGCTCCAAAAATTCAGGCGACCC
Source organism: Odynerus spinipes (assembly GCA_032403825.1). NCBI lineage: Eukaryota > Metazoa > Arthropoda > Insecta > Hymenoptera > Vespidae > Odynerus > Odynerus spinipes. Next base: position 5,905,939 of record JAIFRP010000002.1, on the reverse strand, counting down.
CCTAACGAGCTAATAATTCGAGTGACCCTAATCGCGAGCCTAAATGCGTGCTCGTTAACGAACACACACGATTTGGGGGATTACTATGTCCATTCCCAATCGTTCCCTAATGGAACCGATCATTTTCTTTTCTCGACGTACATTTATACATCTCTCGATGAATATCAAAAGATGAAAGGACACAACGCAGACACACACACACGTATTTTCGTAGGTGGGATATGCAAAAGGGAGTACGCTGGTTGGTTGGTGAATCGATTAGAAAGATGTGGGTCAAAGGCACTACCACCGCGTGCTAGTTCGCGATCAATGAAAGAAGAAGCTCTGGCTGCTATAGGATACGAGCACATCGGTGACATTCGCACGCAATTACCCATCGTGAAATTATGCACTAGGGATAAGGGGGTTGGTCGTTGGCTGTTGGCTCCTCGTTTCTCTCTAATGACCGAGATCCATACCGTCTGTTAATGAAAAATGCATTGATTCGTTCGGGAACTTCCTAATGACTTTTCTAACTCGTGGATGTATATTAGAAATTTTGTTATTTAAACTTTGCGCGTTAACGTTAACATTTTTTTAATATTTTTTATTATGGAAATATACGTGTTTTCGTTTGGACATTTTTAGTATTGCCATTTTATTATTAACATCGATACGTGCGGAATGTTCTGAAACGCAAAATTTCCATCTCGTTCTTCTCGGTATCGATCCGCCATGACACGTAGTAGTAACGTTCCAAGAATAACGGCGTACGTGGACGCACGCTTCTTTATTTACCGTTCTCCATATCTTTTCATGCACGATGCATAGGCACGTTAGAAGAGGAGGTGGTGGACGCGTAAGCGGTTTGTCAGGTGACTGTGTGCGTGTATATCTCGTCGTTATGCTAATACAGAGAATTATACGGTGTGATATGCAGGGTGATCCACTTAAATCTCGGTAGAACTTTTAAAATCGTTTCTGGTTATTTAATAAATTTTATATGTAAACAAAATGCAAAGAGAAGTGTTTGAACATAGATATAAAAAATAAATATAATATATTCACGAACGATATCTTTCTTAAATATAAATCTGTAGGTGATTATAATAATAATAACAAATCATATTTCTTTCCGTGAAACTATAAAAATTAAATCAATTACAGACTTAATTTATGTAATTAAAAGAAATTATCGACTACCCAAAGTAGATAATAATTTAAATAAAATTCATTCAAAACTTCGTTCTCTCGGTTTCCGAGCAATCACGACAGCCACGAAACAAAATCCAAGCGAACGCTGAATTCAAGGAAGTCTCGAAGCTACGAGCGCGAGTAAAGGAACGAACGAGAGTAAGCGAGCGAGCTAGCTCATAAATTTTAATCGTCTCTGTAGAATACATCGTCACTCTCGCGACGACGACGACGAGAGCCGGACCTCTGACGAGCACCACCGTTTAATGGATGACTGCGATCCTATTGTTAGACTTTTCTTCGCGTTTATTAATAGCGAACGACCGGCCTCACTCTAACATCCTCTACGTTCTCTTTTATATACTCTCTTCTATTACACGGTAGGCGTTCCTTCGACACATCAAACATGTTTCTTTCTATTCGTTATTTTCACTTTGCCACGTTTTCTTATATACATATATATGTATATATGTGTCTCTGCTTTTGAAGAAATTAACAAAACTCTAATAATTTAATAAAACGAATCATTATTATCATGATTATCAATAGTTGTTATTATTATCACCAATCATTCTTATCATCCTTATTTTTATTATTACCCTATATAATATAATATAATGATATAATATATATATATATATATAATATAATGATGTAATTGACAATAATAATAAAAAGAAGAATGATTTATGGTAATAAATTCTCAGCCATTATTACGAATCTTGATCATAATCGTTGCTATTTATAATATTATTCAATACATACTATTAAAATTTGAGTGACTGATTATTACGGGATCACCCTGTATGTTATCGAGAATTCTTCAGAACGATAAGAAGTGCATCGATAAAACGCATGAATTCAGTGCACGAGCACGAAGCATAGTAAATAATAAACTTTCTATACTACTTACATACATGTGTATTGTATATGTATATAGATATATATCTATGTACACGGAGGACGATGCGTAGTACGAGCGACCGCTAAGTGGAAACTTGAATGAAATGCTCGGTACGATTCGTGCTACGTCACGCGAGACGCAATCGCATTACATTTGATCGTGTATACATTGTACGGTTGATGTGCATGCACGTAACGACACACACATATATATATACATATATACGTGTGTGTGTCTTCGTTACGTTCGAACATGACCACCATAAGCGAGATAACACAACCCATGGAAAGCTGGATTCAAAAAAAGAAAAATGAAAAGGTTAATCCCTACCTCATGTTCTACTATTCTTTTCATTGTACGCTATACGTACGTACGTACGCATTGCGGGTAGAGCGAAAGCGTGAAACCATTGAAACGCGTTTCATTCAAAGCAACATCTCGCAATCTCCAGAATGTGTAGAGTCTCCGCATGAACTATCCACCCACCGGTAGTTTCGAGTTTCTTCCTATTTATCTTGCCGCTTTCTCCTTGGTTACGTGGATACGCCGGTTTCTTTTTTTTTTCTTTTTTTTTGTCAAATCTTCGCTCCACTTTTCTTTTTTTCTTTAACCCTTTTCATCACGTGCCTCTCTCGTGTTCGGAAAAAAATAAATGAGAATGTTAGAGCGTGTATAGAGAGAAAGAAGAAGGAATTTCAAAATGGCGTAGGTATGTTCGAAGTGCTCCAAAGTTTCGTAGGGAAATATTTTATATTAACGATAAGTATGATATTCGGTATATACATGGTGGTTCACGTAACTTGCTCATCTCGAATAATTCCTAAAATAGGCGTTGTATGAAAAAAATGTTTAAACAAGAGCTGCATGGTTTCGAGGGGCACATTGTGCGGTGAATATGTTTTTTTAATAGGTGGAGGCGTTTCGGAGATTTCAAGGTCAACTTTCTTATCTTAAATGGGATGCTATATATTATTCGAAGTGAGCAAGTTACGTGGACCACCCTGTATATATTTCAACTCGTGATTAACATTGATGTCTATTTCTAATATTAAATATACAAAGTATACGGAATACTAGATATGATGTGTAATTATAGGTTAGGTTAGTTGTAATGTTCCCTTCGGTATTTATATAATTACATATTGCATTATAATTTCTATAATCATATTCCGTATAGATATTAAATTATTTATTTCGGAGCCATACATTTTTAAATCACTATCCGCCATTTTTTTATCTCTCTCCCATCTGTACACACGCATAACGTATAATGTTCGCGTTATCGCGAAGATCATAAACGCGCATCTGATAAATCGCCATTAAAAGCAGCGTTCACGATCCACGATTTTTTCCACACACACACACACGCGCGCGCGCGCGCGCACTCGTGTGCGCTCATAACACGCACGCACGGCGCGAAGTGATTCATTTTCATCGAACGAAATTAATTTTCTATTACCGCGAGTCGTGGTTGATCGATTTTATCCGATGTTCACTTTTCCCCTCTTGGGAATGCTTTCGCGATACACCGAGCGAAGAACTCACCATGGCGAATTAATTATTAATTTATGTTACGTTCGCTCGTTAATCACTATCGAACCGGCCGTTATCTTCGGCGAAGACGTTGGACATAAGTGATTGAGCTATTAACTATTTTCAGTTGTAATCAATAGTTATTAATGGTTATAAGAAATAATTATTAATTATCTTGGCTTGTCGTTACGAATTAAAAGTTGAATATAATTTAATCATAAATGTTTCAAATAGAACGAGAAAGTGACATTCGATATAGTTGTTTATAAAATAAACAAAACATTATTATAGTGGAAATTATATGTTCATATTTTTATAGATCGTGAGTGTTAGTGAATTAATTAAATTATATAAACGGAGTATAACGTTTTTTTTTATTATGTAATACGGTGTTTACAGAACATAACGTTAGTAGCATGAACGAAAGGCTAAAAGCTCATTGCAAGTCGCACGGTCGCACGAAGGAAGCCTCGTTGTATAACGACCGATCGGAAGAATAGACCAATCATTTAATCAAATCAAGATTGTTTTCGATGTACGTGCGAGAAGCAAATCGCCATCTTGAAGGATAATCCACTCGACTCTGATAACATTACTTAATAACTTAATAACGTTCCAAATAATCTGTGTTTTTTATATATATATAGATATACAAAAATAAAAATACATTAGTAACATCTAAAATGGCGGCTTTGCGAAAACAAAAAGTACCAACGTGAACGTAAAAAATGGGGTTGTCTAGCAGGCGCCGGGAAAACGCAGAATTAGAGACGATGATTTGCTTACACGACCAGATTTCTAAGCCTTGTCCTAGTTAACGAGAGGTACACGTGCCGTGAAGGCTGGCGAATTCTACAAATACACTTTTCATCGTCTTAACAATCGTAAATATTTCTACTATCGATTGGACTACTCAATTGTGATTTTTATTCCATTTCTATCTTTTTTTTCCTTACAAAAATTGTAATACGTATCTGTACAAGTAGTTGTTTGAGCAAAATGTTTATAGGTCACCCCAGCATAGCATAAATATTTATAAAATTTGTCTTGTATGAAGATTATCCGTACATATCCGTATACCGTATTGGCCGTCGTTCGATTTCACATTCGGGAAAATTCCGGGTTCACGTGGGTAGTTGTGGAGCGACAAGCTTACGCTCCTGGCATGTATCGCACATTTTATATGGGACTAACCAGCCGACGGAAACGCGTTAGGCTCGTCGAAGGAAGAATGCAAAACCG
>JAIFRP010000002.1:5819368-5831475 GCA_032403825.1 Odynerus spinipes | reverse complement strand
GCATTGTGTATTTCACACGTTAGACGAAGTCACGTCGCTATGGGACTCGAGAATAACGAGAAAGAAACAAAAAAAGAGGAGAGAAGAGCATGAGAGAGTTGGAAAAGGTAAAATGGTCGATGCCGTGGAAACAACGCGTGCTTTTCTACCCTTAGAAAGAGAAAAAGAGAAAGAAAGAAAGAAAGAAAGAGAGGGGAGAGAGAGAAATAGACAAAGGCTTTGACCCGATTCGTAAAACCCGATCGGCTAGACTCACGTATTCCTTTTTCTCCTGCCTACACCACCGATGCATTTTCTTGCGATTCCACTTGTCTGACTCTTACAAAAAGCTCTACCCTTTTCCACTTTTTTTTTAACTTTAACAGGAACCTGATCAAAAGTATTGTGCTTGGAACAAATTACAGTAAATGGACAGTATACTACATCCCCATATAACACAATATTCTTACAATACTAGAATCAAATTTTTACAATAAATATTGTCACTTAAAAAAATATTCAATAATTAACACTTTGAGCGGCAAATATATTTTTACAGTTGAGAGTGATTCTATGAAAATTCAAAAGTTAGCAAATGTTATAATATAATTTTTAATAATTTTGTTTTATTATTTTTTCCACTTTACTAAACACCTGCGTATATTTATACTATATTATAAAAATACTACAACCCTTTACGTAAATAAATATATAAATAAATAAATAAATAAATAAATTGAATAGGCAGTTAAATAAATATCACAAAACATTTTTAACACGATCACAAATAACGAATTAACTCCACAACAACTAAATAACGAAGAAATGATAAAAAAAATCGTCCCTCTGTGGCAAACAAAATAATTTGCCATTAAAAAAAGAAACTACTATCGAGTGTTCGATCGTTAGACTATCGAGATATGCTGCCACACCGGATGGGAGTTTTGTGGAGAAGATCGAAATAGTATTTTAATGTGTTGTATATACATAGATATACAGAGAAACAGATGGAAGTAGGGGTTGGGGTGAGTGGGTGGTGGTTCAGCGGTACGCCTCGAGATATCCAATTAAATCGATGCATAGGTCGGTCTGCCGGGCCATTGCACATCGTCGAACGACACGCTGCGAAACACACAACGCGCGTGCGGATCGAACCTGCCGTGGAGCATCGACGCGCATCAGCCACGCTAATGAACCTCGCGAGATCAGCAGACGCTCGAGATAGAAAGAGAGAGAGGAAGAGACAGGAAGAAAACAAGAGGGGGAGAGAGAGGGAGAGAGATAGATAAATATGCCGCATACAGGATAACATTATGCGACTATAGCACGGACAATTAATCTCGTCTTTTCAATTCGATGATTTTCCCGTCATCGAAATGCGATTTTAGCCTTTGACGATTTCGTACTCTTTGGAAATGATTTTTAACGCTATGAAGTTTTTTTCTCTTATGGTTCGGTTTTTTTTTAAATGTCGCTTTTGAAAATTGCGGTAACGCAAAGATATTGCATAGATATTTGTTTACATTACTATTTCTCTATGTTTCCTTTTTTATTATATGTTAATAATGAGGAAAGAGATGAATAATTTTAGATCGTACCGAGTTACTTTTTTTCCGTTCACGCAACACTGAAAAATCGTAAGACACGTTAAAGAAAACTAGTTTAAATAATCTAATGTAAGCTAAGCCGGGCTAAGCTGAGCTACGATCTCAAAACTATAGTTACGATCGAGCAATCGAACGGATCATCTCTACTCGTCGTTCGCTAAACGAAGACTCTTATTCTATCGTAATAAATACAGGGTGGCTTGATAATTATGGTTGCCGAACCGAAAAGGATCTAACGCCTAATAAAAAAAGAGATGAAAATTTAATTAAATAAAAATGTGCTTTTTTATAACATCAATTTATTTTCTCAAGAAGAATCGGGTTCAACTTTTAGGTTCTACCATGATTACCGGGTCACCCTGTATATCGTCGAGCGCTACCACTATATGCGAAGAAATTACGTGTGTATGTAGGTGATTCGTAAAAGAAGGTAAAAAATGTTATAAGGAAAGTTTTACGAGAGAGAGAGAGAGAGAGAGAGACGGTGCAGACGAAACGACAACGTATTCGGTCATATTCGAGACGAGTGGTCGTTCGTATACACGTATACATGGAAACACATACATAGGAAAACTTACGTGAAAAACAGCATTTGCTCGATGGCGCATCTCCATACGTGACGACAGTTCGAGCCCGTGGGACACTTAAATCCGACTGTGTGCTTTTTCTGAAAATCGTGGGAAACAACACTGTTCCAAAGAAACGTCTACTCTATGGTTCTCTCTCTTTGTTTTTTTTTTACGCTTCGTTAATGTTTCATGCACCAAGAAAAAAATTTTTTTTTTTCTAAAAATTTGAATGTTTTCTTTTTAATTTAATTTCTTTTTCTTCTCTCTTCTTTTTATCTTAAAGTAGATAAATGTTTATAATTAATTCGAATTCGTTATTCCGAGTCGACATTTAATTAGCAAAATTTATAGTTACGTCATTTCTCGGTGCATAAACGCGATAATTAGCGAGCTACGACTATGGTACTAAACGATTAAGTTACGATGCGTTATTCCAAACATTACTGCCCAAATGCAGTTGCTAATCTGATCGGGCGAACGGCCATCTCGTGAAACGACGGGACGTTTTAGAAGTTACCACCTCGAGCTTATTTCTTTTTATTGCATAAATGATACATCGACTATGTATGATAAAAAAAATATATAAATCTCTCTTAGAAATGAATAATAATTCCTGTTTAAATAAATAGCGAACACGAACATACTTTTAGTTAAGCAATATCGAGTCGTACAAAAGGGAACTTTCCAACTTCCGCCGAATGCAACGTAAATTCATAAACAGGAAAACGTCGTCTTGTTAATGCTTATCTATAGATATATACTAATTAATAATTGTGTAAACGGAAACAAGCTCTCGTAGTGGCAAACGAAATACGAGGAATAATCAGGCTGCAGTCGAACTCACTCGTGGACATCGGACGTTTCCTGGTTTGCACGACCCGAATGAGAGTGAGAGAGATAAAGAGAGTTAACTCGATAACATGGCTTGCTGAACAGAAATGAAAAACTTTCACTCGAGTACGTTTCGAGTGTAAAAGCAAAAAAAGAACAAAAATGTTAAAAAAAGAAAAATGATACAGATAATTTAGTATATTAAATTTTTCGTATATTCTTATAGTTCTGTGTAGAAAAAATTATAAAAAAAATGATATAATTATAAAAAATGACGAAAATTATATAAAAATGAATTCAACACTTATTAACCTCGGTTGCTCAATAAAAAAATTAGTCATTTCTAAAAGTGTAGAAATACTTTCGACATCCACCGTGCGTCACGAACATTTGAACTTTCAAGAAACACACATAGGCACCAAAACACTTTTACATTTAATACTGCACTAAAGCGAAATAAAAGAATAAACAAAACAAGAATGATTAAAAAGTCGTATCCCATCGCTTCGTCGGACAGTCGTTCACTTCCGTTCACTAATATCGTCTAACAAAGAAAGAAAGAAAGAAAAAACAGACGAGTAATGATAACAACAAATTGCAATAAAAGACGAAAAGACGTAGACAAAAGAAAAAAGAAATTGCGTGTCGATAATTTAATCGAATGAGAAGAAAGAAAAATACTACGAGAAGACGCGCGACGCGTTCTCACGATCTTCTTCTTCCTTTTTCCAACGAAGAAAGAATAAAAGGGAGAAAAGAAAATTCGAATGTGGGATGCTCGCGAAAAACTCGAAATTCTCTTTTCCTTATCGTCTATCGCAAATTTCGACACTTTCTTTTTTCTACCTACTTGGACACAAAGAGCACGTGCAACTGCCAAGAAACGACTCACCTTTGTCCTCACGTCCTGGACAGAGCGGCCGGCAGTGGAAAATAATGGGATTACTTTAGTCGTAATCATTGCGTTATATGTCACATATGTATGTATATAGGTATATACATACATACGTATCCGTCATTATACACGGAACACGTATATATGCATATATATATATGTATATCAGCGTAAACGTATTCCCACCCACGCAGATGTTTTTTTCCCAACGTATGTTTTTTCTAACGCGAGCTACGGTAAAGGTACCAGTAGTTGATCACGTACCAGTAGTTGACCAGTTGTTAGAAAAAAATTAAAAATATTATTATTATTATATTATTATTATTATTTATTTGTTAGAATGGTCAACTTCTGAAGCAATTACTGAATTTTTAAATATGTTATTTAAACTCGTATAACTTAACTTTTTTTGTAAAAAGTAAAACTTTTTTAAAACTTTTTTAAAAGTTAAAAAGTTTTAACTTTTTTTTACATAATCTAGAAGGCTTAAAAAGTGTCTTCGAGCTTCGACTCTCGCTATTTAATGACAGAGCAAGTGGTTATTACTGTTCGCGTGAAAAATTTCTCTTAACTGGTCGACTACTGGTACCTTTATCTTAATTGTGAGAATTTTTTAAAATATCTTATTACATACTTGCTTCTTCTTTATTTCTAATCGTCAAATTTTCAACAATTTTTCTAATCGATCTCTATTTTGGCTATTCTATAAACAAAAGCGTTAATTAGCTACCTAGAACAGTAGAACGGTAGAAAACAAATAAAGGAGGAAACGCTTGATGGATCCTAACGACCCGTTACCGCTAACATTAATGCTAACCTATTACATTTAATACGAGTAGGGTGAAGAGTTAGCAAAACGTCGATCAACGAAACGTATTCGAGAAAGGAATTTCTCGATACGTAACGAGCACGTGGAGGAAGGAAACAGTAACGCGTCTGTTACTAATTTGTTAGTAACAACTCGCGATAGTAACAGGCGAGTTCTCGAGTGAGTATCGAGCGTGGCAAAGTTTACAAAGTGTGTGTGTGTGTGTGTGTGTTGTTGTGGGGAGACCGCAATTAACTAATTAGTCTGTCAAATCGAGCGAGAACTTTTTAAAGTCGGCGATTACGATCGCGTTACTAAATTCAGGAGAGTGTGATTGGTCGGCCGATATTACGGAATAGTAATGAAAGATTTTCACGCAAAGATGAAAAGAAAAAACATGAAAAAAATAAGAGTGAGGTGGAAAGGGATAAATTTTTGTGAAAAAAAATTTACAATTCCCGAAAACACGATAAAAAGGAAACCCGATTTTCTCTCTGCTCTTAGAATTTTTCGCGTTGCGGGGAAAGCGTAATCCTATTCGAGTAACCTCGACGCGCCGACTATTGGATTATTTTTAATCGAGAAACCCTTCCTCCGTATACGGTAAAGATGCCGTGTGGCGGACGGCGATTTTCTGATGCACGAACGTATCTTACGTCACGAGAGTCCTACGCTTTCGGCTGATGAAAATCAAATAAAAAAAAAATAAAGAGCAGAGGTTTCAAGCTTTCAAGCTTTTTACAAACTTCTCGCGTGGTCCTTTGAGAGAATTTTTTGATTGGAAAGTTTGGGAATAAAAAGTGGAAAAAATGGATCGAGTGGTACGGGCTGCGTCAATCTTCGAAAATTATACGAGAGGATCTGTCGTTTTTTTATGATACTTCCCTTGGTATCTTTGAAATATATTAGAGTGCTTCAAAAAATGGTGCATCGAAATATATTGAATTTTACAAATTTGTATGAGCCTTCAAAAAAATAAAATTTATATATAAAAATCTGAAGAACGCGAGATAGGAGTTAGATTTTTGTTACAAAAACAACAATAAAAAATATCAACAACTTCAACCGCATTTCTCCTATTTCGCTAGATGCTTTAAAACATTCAAGTCCAGACGAGGGTAGTAGTTTAGATCGTGCAGCGGCCGACATCGACGTGAATATTTCCTAAGGCTCGCGGGAAACCGGGCTCGTGCCTTCTATTTTATGAAATAGAAACAATTTCAGCGTCCGACCGAGAGATCCAGAGAAATTGCTTCAAATTGTAAAATTTTACCTCGATCGTGCAAAGTCGATAACATTACAAAAAAAAAAAATTATTACATAAATTTAACAATGACGTACCTACAAAAAAATAAATGCAAAATACGAAATAAAAAGAATCGATTCAAAAAGTAAAAAATGGTGGACATCTAAGGGACAGAGAAATTCGTAGTTAGCACTCCGAGTTGAATCGTTAGGACTATATCAGAATTTGCATGGAAAGCGACCGTTCTGATTTGAGATGACCTCGCTGACCATGACTAACGTTTCCTGGACGAATTACGGAACACCGAGTAGTAAAGGTTCAAAGGTTAAACTCTGCAAGGAAGATGAAAATATGACGGTACGAATAATTTTTAGCTCTCGCATTTTTCAATCAAAAGAACATCATTTGTTTCAACGTATCCCTAATCGTAATAACTATTTAATTAACGAATTGAAAAATTCCAATGAATCATAGAGATCGTTTCAAAAACGCTAACTTAGGATTAGAATCGTCTAAAATTGACACAGTAAAGAATTAGAGAAATTCCTCGAGGGATTCGCCCGGATAAAAAATAAAAGATATTAACCGATATTCGTTCGTGATGTAATGTATAACGTCACGACCGGATTAAAAATCATGCTACGCGGAACGTTACACAATAGTTTGCTCGGTAAGAGCCGTGGAATTCGCGATCCTATAAAGCCGTCGTTCTGTTAACGGGTCGAGGTTAATATATCCATATATATATATGTATACACACGCATATGCATACGAACGGACACACATGCACATGAGGTAAACGTATGCATGTATATACATACACGTATCGATCAACCAACGGAAATGGTCAAAGCCAATGGTTATCGCCTGGCCTAGCTCTCGTTACGCGCAATTCCTTGGCAATCGCTTTTGGTCCATCGTACACGGTCAACATCCCGAGAAGACGAACGTTAAAAAAAAAATAGGTCGAGTGATGGCCTTTCGATTTTACAAATATTCGTCCGGATTTTAACAATTTTTATAAATATAGTAGAACGCCAATTATCCGAACTAAATAATTGGGCGGCAAACTTGTTCGGATAAGCGATTTTTCGGATAATCGGTCCGAAGGAAAGAAATTTGTAAATATGTTGCGAATCAACTAGAAATGAAACAGTTTTCAGATATAGATGCTAATTATGTGAAAGAATCCATAGAAAATAAACAAAATGAAGTACATAAAATAAATTAAATATTCTTGGATTCTACCAAGTACGTGGTTTAAATGTGTACCTATATTTATAGGTGACTTATTCTTATATTCGGATAATCGAAATTCGGATACTCGACGTTTCGTATAATCGGCGTTTGGATAATTGACGTTCTACTGTACCCTAATAAAAGTGATAGGAAAATTTTTATAAGAGTTCGATAAACGTGTGTATATCGCGTTACGAGTACCGTGTTATATGAATACCGTGTTATTCGAGTATCATATTATTTAAAAATCTATTAGAATTTTTTTTTTACATGAATACGGTAGCGAATATTATACGAGTACCGATTGTATCTCAAACTTGTAAAATATTCCAAAGGATTAGCAAACGTAAAACGACGGTTAAAGAAACGTCGTTTGATTTTTAATTCCGTTCTAAGTACCTTCACTCACGATGAATTTGTCGATTCTATTTTCTTCGAGTGCCGTCGAACCCTTCCGAGCCTCCTTTGTAAACGACTGTACGGTATTACCCACGCACGCGCAAATATACATATACATACACATACATATGCATCGAAGAAAATTGAACTAGAATGGAGATTGATAGCGAGACGCTTCGAATCGTTCATACTCGTCCATTATAATGGGTGATCGCTTTGTAAGAAGTAGAAGTGGCGTATAATCGATCAGCCGTAAGAAAAAGTACATTAACGGATCGATCGAGAGGTGAGAAAAGCGAGAAGAACGAATTATTCTTTCTCCTCGAGCAGAGAGATTAATATATCAAACATTTTGCTTTATTTTATGTTAATCGATATTTTCAATCCTTTCACAGTCTCGACTATCAAAAATCGTATATTGAAGCGATTCACTAAACAACACTCATGACTATAGCACGTCAAATTCTAGTTTATCACTTTTTAAAATCTTTTTCTGGATTTTTAAAAACCTGCTGTACTACCCTACGTGAACATTTTTCTTCCATCGTATGACGGTCTTTGTTCAGAAAAAGAGGCTGGACTGTAAAAGGGTTAAAAAATGTGGCTTTGTTTTTTTGTAAGGATTTTAAAAAAGAGATTTCTCTCTCGTAGGGAATCTCACCTCGTTTATCGTCAGATGCACGATAAACATCTTCCCCTCGTAGTTGATCTTCTGTACCTCCGACCAACGGAAGTGATGCGTTTTCCGCGATCCTTGAAACGTCAGGATACCACAATGATTGATACCGAGATACAGTTGCGTACCCTTGTGATCCTGAAACACACAAACGATGAGGTTATTAAACTGTTCTCCAAAAAAGATCGTTTTTTATCATTTATGATTATTTATAATGATAATACTTCGTAATAAAAGACGGAGAGAAAGAGAGAGGTAGGGGGGGGAGGCAAAAGAAAAAAGAAGAAAAAAAAATGGATATGGTAATTTTGAGATTAATTGCAACGTTAACTCGAGACTAACGAAGTAAGTTAACCGTAGGAGGCTCGTTCGCTACGTGAAGCCAACTCGGTGGTAGCTCCGAGCGAATCAAGATGAAAACGCACGGGAAAATCCGAGGCTCTCGGGTTGCCGATCTTAACCGACGCTTTTAACTTTAACGAAGAAGGGAAAAGTGAAGTTGCGCCGCGCGAAGTGTCGTGGGAGTAAGTATCTCCGTTAAATGAAGATACGCGAGTCGCGATGCTCGTTAATTTTCTACTTTACGATGGCGTTAGTACGAAAATGCTTTTATCGGTCGATGTTTTAGATCGTTGAACAATTCCTGTCTTGGAAAAAGGTTCGAATAAATATTATAATCTAAAATTTAGTTCGTTTTAATTAAAAAAGAGTTTTTTAATACATTTAATGGTCGATTATGTTTTTTTTTAATGTAATAATGAAATAATAATTAATTTTTGATGATAAGAAGAATATGATTGATCATTGATTTTTAATAATTATAAAAGAACACGATCGATCGTTATAATTGCCCAATAATTACTTCGTTTACTTATCATAAAATAATCGAACCATTTACGAAGAGAAAAGAGAAAGACAACATGAAATGTTCTTTGTTCGTTCCCGCAAACTCGAATGCGGAAGTTTACAGATCGAATTTGCCTGAATTACGATGCAACGCTGTTTTCTCGTCGAGCTCGACAAACAAAGGGTAGTCTACGTCAATCGAGCGTTGCGTTTCCGCGGGCGGGAAACTTGAAAACGATATTCAAACGTTCTTTGATCCTCGTGCCAGAGATATCGATATCGTAATTCAATGGAGAAAACCGAAGTTGTCGTGGCTCCACTGGTTTCTTCCTCTAGTTTCTCGTAAAACCGAGATGACGGGAGAAACGAGCTCGTCGAATCGGAGGAATGGATCTTTTTATTTCTTTCTTCGCTTCGTTCGGAAGAGAAAAGAAAATGGAGAAGTGAGAAAAAGGTGAGAGGCGTGAGATAATGGATAAACGTTAGAAAGTGATAGATTCTATCAAATTTTCAATAACAAAGAATTCGTATCGATTCTTTTGCCAGATAAAAATTGATAAAGATAAAAACATTAAGAAATACTCTATAAAAGTAATATTGAAATATAATTACAAAATATTTAACAACATCAACAAACAGTAAATAAAAGGATAAGTATCCTCTTTAGTATCTAAAATCAAAGAAAAATGATTAAAAAGAAAAAAAGTAGTATAACCAAGTATATGATCAGACATGACATACGAATATACGTAAACCTCATACAATCTTACAATCTTAGTGATATGTAATTATTTTGTAGAATGTAGTTCATTATATGAATAACACGAACAAAATTCGTGTTATTTAAAAATAAAGAACCTATATTGTTAATAATTAACAAAAGTAAAAATTCTTCCAGCTTGAATTCCTCAAACGGTCTTTGAACGCAATTTCACGAATCGTTAAACTCATCATCATCCAGCACCTACATATGTACTATGTACCTATATAATATACTCATTCTCTTTTTTCCATCACCTGTTTTTCGCGCTTCCGCGAGACAGCAAGAAGAAGCGAAAAAATCTGGGCCGATGAATAATTCAAGGGCAGTCGTCGTAGTCGTCGTCGATCAAAAAGATTCTCTCATATCTCTCTCTCTCTCTCTCTCTCTCCCCTCTCTCTTCTTTTCCTCGTCTACCTATCACGAGGATTACAGAAATCTTTTTTTATATATCCCCGCGTTTTCAGTCGCGCGGAAATATAATTCTGAGCACCGTGACGCCTTCAAAAGAATGAAAGAAAGAGAAGGAAAAAAAAGAAAAAGAAACAAGAAAGAGAAAGAGGGAAAATAAAGTCCTTCGAAAAATGAGAAAAGCTCGAACTCTCAAAGGAAGCTTATAGCACAGGACGCGACAATTACTTTCCGTCTCCGATGTCACTACCTCCTCCATCTTCCTTTTTTCTACATTTTCTCTCGATTTTCTTTTCTTTTCTTTCATTCTCGACTTATGGCTAAAAAAAAAGCGAAAGAAAAATTAAAGAACGTGTAAAAGATATTTTACACGATTCGACAAATACGAGAACGAGTTTACTATACTAAAATACAAATGGGTTGATACTCGAGGCTATTTTATCACAAAGTGACGACGACGAAGACGACAACGACGACGACGATGAGAGACGACATTTGCGAGTTCACGACGTTTACAAATTCTCTCTGATAGCGTCGTTAGTACGTTTTCAATTATTCAGGAGCGAGACAACTCCTTAATGGATATGGTAGGAAATTATCAATGACGAGTTCGGTCCATTAGGGATGCTTTTATGAAGAATTTAATTATTTACTAGGATTTGGTCACGTGAATTTAACCGTATAATTATGATCGATATAATATGTATGAATAATGAGCGATTAGTTTTTAATGATTAGTGATTAATGAGTGACGATTAGAAATTAATCATCGATCAAATTAATTGTTAATAATAAAATAAAAATATCTATTAAAATTAACCGCTAATTATATCAACATTATTTTTATTATCTCTTTCTTCCCTTTTATCCATTTTCTCTCAAGTTTAGTTCGATTCCACGCGAGAGGCGAACTTTTAATAGACGCCCGATGTTTGCCTGTATTTGAGTTGTAATAAGTTTTAAAAGTTTTCTCGGATCGCGAGAACTTCCCCTTTAGACGAAGTCGATTACAAATTCGTCGAGACATCGATCGCGTTCCTACAGGGGGATACTACATAAAAAATAATAAGAGTAATGTCGCGTGAGGAAATCGAAAGATTTAAGAGTTCGAAACTTTATCGAGTAAAGAAATAACGTTTACCTTCGTTAATTGATCCTTAAAATCTAATTTAGCGACACGTCCTTGATTAAAAATACGGAAAAATTGAATCAGTCGTTTTCTTTCTCGCATATTATTATAATCGTTTAAAAAATAAAACTATCCCAGAAAAGAGAATATTTCTATACTATTACAACAACGATACTAATTTTTCTAAGACGATCAAACCCGAGGAAACAATTTTCTCGGCTCGATTACGTTCGACGTATAAATAACAATTTAAAATCAATTAAAACCAGGGGTGTAATGGCTGTCGTTAAGGAATCGTCAGGATTTGTGACTTAACGGCAATAAATCGTGGTAAATAAAATCGATAAACCTCGTGGATAGACCTACGTCGTGAGATAAGTGGCTCGAAGGAGAATTAAATGTCGGTGCTTGGAAAGACAATTAATCCGAAGTAAGATGAGGCGATATCCCGTACGAGTCACGTTCCGTCTGTGTATCTTCCTGTCAAATGGAACACGTACGTACATAGATTCATCCACGGTCATATACATCTAATGTATACCTACATGTACTTGCATATGTATGTATAATACATTGAGTCGTTCGCCGCATATGCGGATTGTCCGCACGTGCAAAACGATATCTCCGAATTTGCGAGCGTAATCTATGAATTTATTATAATACTTAGTTTAAAGCATATATATATAATAATATAATAATATTAATAATGGCA
>JAIFRP010000002.1:5807645-5819265 GCA_032403825.1 Odynerus spinipes | reverse complement strand
GTTGCATGGTTTCGAGGGGCACATTGTGCGGTGAATATGTTTTTTTAATAGGTAGAGGCGTTTCGGAGATTTCGAGGTCAACTTTCTTATCTTAAATGGAATGCTATATTTTTTATACCGAAATATTAAAGACAAAGGTCAATACTTTTCTACTCAATATTTAATGTTCTTTAATATTTCGGTATAAAAAATATAGCATTCCATTGAAGATAAGAAAGTTGACCTTGCAATCCTATTAAAAAAACATATTCACCGCACAATGTGCCCCTCGAAACCAGGCAACTCTTGCCTAAACATTTTTTTAATACAACGCCTATTTTAGGAATTATTCGAGGTGAGCAAGTTACGTGGACCACCCTGTATATTCTTTAAAAAAAATACTAATTTCATTACCTTTTGTGTCGTTATAATTCCAGGATCATTTTTCAACAATCTGATTTATGGATCCGATGACGTTTTACAAATCAGTTCGGGTATTCGATCGTCACGGGCACACATTTCTAATCGTACTAATCCAATCGACTACTAAACGCTGCTAAAACGCGATAAATCCACGCGGTGATAAAGCAGGGCTTTCCGTACGCGTCACAAATCGTATGTACGTTTACACGCTCATAGTTATCGGCATTTCACGTTTCCCCGTGAAAACCGGCTCTTCATCCCTCGGCATTCATCCTTCGAACGGTTTTCAACGTTCGAGAGAGAGAAATCGTTCGATCGAACGCACCTGTCGTACTCTGTCGTCGCGACCACAAATAATCGCGACTGTCGGCGGCTTTATGAAATAAAAATGAATTCCATTGGCTTTTTTCGATGACTCCCACGCGCCGTGACTCGTAAACGAGAACAACGGCTATGAATGAATATTATTTTCGAAAAAGGATGAATATTTCGCAAAAAAAGTTTTTCGAAAAAAAATCCTCTTATATGTATTTTTAATATAAAAAAGACATAGTTCGGACCAGCCGAACTTCGAACGGAAGTCGATGATTTATGAGGTTACCTCGGCGCCCGCCATCGTTATTCCTTTTTATCGTCTCGAAAAAGGAACAGCTTCTCGTTGAAAAAAAAAATCGCATGATCGAGGGTGGAAGAAGGAAACTGATTTGCTGTCGGATCCGTTCGCGTGAACTTTCACGAAAAATGGCGCTTCCGCCGGTGGTATGTACTAAGCAACGTTACTTCCTCTACACAAATTTTGTCGTCGTTTAAACGGCTAGTAAAAAACATTCAAGAAATTTTGGAAAAGAAGTTAAATTTAATTTAATTCAATTCATTTATCACGACTCGTTTGACGAGATAAAAAAGAAACATTACGAAGCAAAATAAATGGAAGTAGAATCTAATTCGTGATTAGAAAAAATAAGAAGAAATATTTATCAGAAAATATTTCGTCGAAATATTTAAAAAGAAACATTACGAAGCAAAATAAATTGAAGTAGAATCTAATTCGTGATTAGAAAAAAAAAAGAAAAAATATTTATCAGAAAATATTTCGCCGAAAGTATTTCGGACTCAAAGATGACACAACATTTCTATTCTATCTTTGTAAGAACCTTCCGGGTACAAAACGGCAGGATGGCGTGATCAAGACTATTCCTTTCGTGACGTTAATGGCGCCTCTCCTTATATCCGGCCATGCATTTTGTCCCGTTACCGCCGCGTTCGTGCGTATCCTTTGACGGGATACCTCAGCAAGCTTTTTTTTCCATGTTTTCTTTCCCTTCGGAGAAAGCGTATCGAAACGCGTACATACGTAGGTATTTGTATATATACACAGCTATATATGTGTAAACAGATCACATCAGCGTTTATTGATGGAACTTTTATGAATGAAATGTGTTTTCGCTTACGATGGAATTTTCGTATCATCTGTAAAGTTACATTTTAAGTACTGACTTTGATACAATTAAGATACGTTCCTAAAATATCTAATTCAAAAATTAATAATTAGGATCAGAAGGAAGTCTAACAAAATGAAAATCTATAAAATTAATTATTACAAAATCTCTACAATGAATTTTTAAGTAATTAGTTCATAAATAATTCCCGACCATATATTCAAGCGAGCTTTAATTTACCAAATAGCGTTTCGAACCTCCTTTAATCCAAGATGATCGAGAACGTCGAGCTTGATCCCTCGATCGCTTGAAAGAAATATAAGAAACTCAAGAAGATAGTAAAAAAATAAAAACAAGGTAAAAAGAAGAGTAACCGACGGAGAAAAAGACGTAAAGCTGATAATTAATTCAAAATCACTGCGAATCGCATCGATCTTCTTTGACATTGAAGAAGCGTGCTCGCGGGGATTGTTGCATAGACATGTAGTTGCACGACGACGGTAAAGAAGTTTAAGGTTACGCTCGGGAACGCGCTTGCTGTGGTAATAATTCAGAAGGGTGCTCGTGAAATACGAGGATACGTCATTAATCCATGACGTAGAAGTCGATCTATAATAATCGCGAAGTGGTTTCTTCGCAGAGAAATGCACCAAGGAAATCCAATCCTGTGTAAGGTACAATCAAGTATGTCTTGTATACCAACAGTGTGTGTACATACAATGACCAGCGACAATAATAACGTAACTAATTTCTACTTAAACGACAAAAAATCCTCTTAGAATTTTTGAAACTGTAAACAATACAAACATAATAAATTATTTAAGCTTGTCAAAGAAGAATTTTTGCAACGACCTAAACTACTGGGTCGTTTGAAAAGTTTCCGCCGATTTTTGGAGTAAATTAAGAATAAAAAACTTATACTAATAATAACATTGATTGATCGATAACAGTTGCCATCTTTTGGGAAGTTTCATTATCCCATTCTCATAAAATGTCGCTAGTTTATCGCTAAAAATTGCTCAAGGTGCTGTTTGTAGTCTTCCAAAGATTAAAAATTTTTTCCGTTTAATACATTTTGTAATGACCGGAATAAATGGTAGTCCGAAAGAGTTAAATCAGGACTATATAGAGGATGCGGTAAAACATCCCAGCCAAGCTCTAACAACTTTTGCCGAGTGGCTAAAGATAAATGACGAAAATGCACTTTTTCGTTCTCCATGTTTACATTGACATTAAATAAAAACAAATGAATCAATGTTGCTATTAACTATACACAGATATTGATAAAAACGCCACCTTTTAAGAAATGTATAATATTAAAAGTTTATAACGATAATTTAGCGTTTCTACGGTGATAAAGCCCAATCTATTGAAAATCGACGGAAACTTTCCGAACGACCCAATATTATTATTTTTATTAATTGTATTAAGTAACTTCGATCACGCAGGACCAGCCAGTACATACATATAGGGCGAATAAAAATTTTCGTGCAATACTAGAACCAGCACCTGTACCTACCACCCTGGGACTCGTGCATCATCCACAACGCGTTGCGCAGGTGTCTCTCCGCGAAGAGTCTCTTAGAGCGTCTGAATATCACGTTTGTCTCGCGTTTCCCGTAGACCGTAAAGCACCTCCCCCCCTCTCCACTATCTCTACTATCCCAGAAGGAGGTGGGGGGGAGACGCAACCAACCGTGTAAGAAGCACAGTACTCAGGGTAGCTCCCGGAGCCTAGCTCGAGGAAAAATAGACAAAATGCTAGGAAACGGAGATACGTAATGCTCGGTGTCTACGATTCCGCACCTTTATGCACTCGACCTCGTTCCGACGCTTGCGTTTTGCCATGTGGGTGTTGGTAGAGAAAAAGGGAGATGAGGATAGCGATGGAAAATGAGTAGGATAGAGAGGAAGAGATAAATACAGTATGTGAGAGAGAAAGAGAGATAGATAAATAGAGTATGGGCGTGTGTGTGAGAAAAAGAGTGAGAGAGAGAGAGAGAGAGAGAATGGATATAGTGATGCAGAGCCACTGCAACTGTACGTGGTGCTGCATCTGCTTTGTCGCACTTTCGACCGGTCGATAAAGCGAATACAAAAAAAAAGAGAGAAAGAAAAAGAGAAATAGAAATGAAGAAAATAAAGTGGGAAATAAAGTGGCAAATAAAGTGGAGATAGGCGAGATGGGTGTTTAACGATATGAAGCGTTAGAGTAAAAAGAAGATTCATATGCAACGTGATGTTTTGTTATATTTGTTACGATTAAATGTGAACTATGAGTAAGAAGCATTTTTGTGACGAGTTAAAATTGAAACTTTAGACGAAGTGATTTATTTTGCGATACTAACCTGATTTTTTTCATTTTTATTCCCTTTTCTAATTTGTTAATAATGCACTCGAAGTTTTTTGTTCGTTTGGGAATGGAATCGTGTAAAGGGGGTATGAGAGATGTAAAAACATGGAAAATGAAATGTATTTTTTGATTTTACCTTGACGGGATGCGGATCTACGGCGTAAGTGTCCAATTTCGAGGCAACACCGAGAAAACGCGTTTCTGCCTCTTCCGGCGTGAATCCTTTCAGCTCAGTCTGATGAATTTCCATCGCCTTCTCCTCGATCGTCTCAGTCTGTTTCAGCAATAACTTGTGCTCGGAGATGTAGTTCCCTTCGTGTATCTCGGGATCGTAATCTCCAAGTTCACCTGAGGTCACAAGCAGATGGGATCAGTAAAACGAAACAACCAAATACTCTTTGCATACAATTATATATTTACAGTGGGTCAAATAAGTTTTCGTACACTTCACTTTTAATAATTTATTATACTCTAACTCAAAATGTCTCAGAAATAATTAAAAATTTTTTCGAGTAACTTCAAAAGTAACATCCTGGATATGAATACAGCAAATTTTATGCATCTATAACAAATAATCAACACAACAGTAACTAAAAATACAAACTGAAGAATAATTATATCAACAAATTTTCTGCGCACGTTAATATATTTATTTTAAATCGTCTAAATTTTCTATTTAACTCGCAATTAATGATCTGTAGGACCTCCTTTCGCCTTCAGAACCTCCCTCATACGCTTTTGCATAGTATTATTAGTTTTTCCGTGGTAGAAGGCTCAATTTTGTTCCACTCCTCTAGGAGACATTGTTTTAAGTTTTCCTTATTGCTAATATTATGCTTTCTAATACGTCTTTTTAGTTCATCCCATAAGTGTTCAATAGAATTCAAATCGGGAGACTGTGGCGATGTGTTAAGTTGTCTTGGCACGTTTTCCAGCAACCATTGTTTCACTTTAGGTCGCACTGTACGAAAACTTATTTTACCCACTGTATATGTATAAAATTGGTAAAATATTGTGAACATTTGTAAAAACATTGTTTTATACTTTCTAGCACTGCAACAAACATTATTTATCTTGTAAAACCTCTTCGTGTATCTCCAACATCATTTACTGTATTATGAATTTTGATTAAATTTTTAATTTTAAGAGTACTATTTAAAACAAAAATATTACTCGTGTTTTAAACAGCATATGAATACTTTCTACGTTCACTGTACTTACAATGTACATATACATACACACACCCACACACTTGTGTATTTAATCACGTTAATACGATCCATGCCATTTACCTTTAGCAACGTGAACGCACACGTGCAAAATGTGATTCGCAGCGCGTCTCATTTCTCTCGGTCGCGTGTGCCGCTCGACGTGTACGACATTTGATGATCGTTTAAACGCGACAACAATGACGGACAATGATCGTAATTAATGGACACGAATGAATGCGACGAGAAAAGCTTGAATTACGGATGGAATCGAGTCGTCGGATTAAACGAGATAACATAACACGGACGAGCCTCGCGTAATACACCAATTTATATTTTTAAATCCCCATACAGCACGGTTAGAAAATTACGAAAACCCCATACGAGACGACGCGTGGCGAAAATTTGTATATTTTTATATTACACAAAGGAAAAATAGTATTTCCAATTTAATTTTACCTGTTTTAACAAATTTGCACAATATCGTATTATTTAGTAATTCAACCACCGTGTTACATGGGGATCTACTGTATAGTAACAAGAAAACGAGAGATCGTGATACTCACTTTGGACTATGCACGCTGCCAGCAGCGCAGCTTCGCCAGGACTGCAGTACAATCGGCCGTGTAGAAGGTCCCTCTTGAGCTGCTGGTAAACCTGATACTTTGTAATCTCTTCCTTCAGCCGCAGAGGATCGGGTGGGTAGAATTTCACGCGAAAGCTAAACAAAATCGGGTCCATGTCTGGAACACAGTCACGGTGAGAGGCCGGACGCGTTATGATTCGACATATCCTTGCCTAAGTCTCTCTCGAAACTTTTTATTACTTTATTAATGATATCATTTTGTGTATGCTATTATTGTACTTTCATTTTGTTATTTTATTGGGGGGATCATAGATCGATAAATCATAGATCGATAGATCATAGATCGATAGATCGATAGACCATAGATTGATAGATCATACATCATAGATCATAGATCAAATTATCGATCGCGGAATTCGACAAATTTGTTAAAAATCTCAATTCAAAATGAACCTAAGTCAGCCTAACCAAATTCGTTAAAAATCAAGATTAAGTGAAATTTTTCTATTTCCCGTTAACGACGGTCGCCCAATCTCTTGATTGTTTTTTTATTAGTCTACGCGTTTTGTACATATGTCTAGAAAATGATGCGGAATAATAGGACGCGGCGCGGCCGGGGTCGCACCCATCTGAAAGTTTCATGTGACATCGACCCAATGTAATTGGGTATATAGGAGAAGAGACGGTGGTCTCCGGTACACTGCGATCGAAGCCTTGGTCACAGCTGTTCGTTTGATATCCTTTGGATAACGACGACGACCATCGCCACTATCACGACCAGTTTATTTTTTATTTTATTATTTTTTTTCCTCGTTTATTTCCTTCCTCGTCTTTCTCTTCCCTAACGGGTCCAAAAGGTAATCGATTTCACATGGAATGATTTTTTTTTCTTTTCTTTTTTTTCTATCGTTACGAGCGACGATATCTCGCACGCACGCAATCCGCGCCTACTGCTTTCTCCACGAATATCGATTTTCTTCTTCCGGGAGAAGAGACCCGTTCTCCGTTATGCGTGAACGGTGATCGACGAGCGTTTGCGCGTACGGGGGACGAAGTCGAAGTCGAAGTAATACTATCGATCGTGGGGAGCTCGGTCTCGGTGGTTTTGAGTCAAAATTAATGTGAGTGTAAAGCCAACCAACCTTTCACCTGTTTGATCGCCGTTTTCCCCAGGTCCAGCCAGTGCTGAAAAACAAAACGAAAAATTTAATTAAAAAGTAGAAAAACATCCTAATTCTACTTTAAATGTTATTTCCTTCAAAATCCAAAATAATTATACTATCCTTTCTACACATTTTTATCTATACGAAAACAAAAAATAATGATGGAAAAAAAATCTGTACGCAGGTATTTTTAAATAGGAACACGAAATGATCGTAAAACACGTCGATTAATTAGATCGAATCGCAGGGGCAGCACTCGTCGCCAAAGAAAAATACGCGACGCAAAGTATACGGGGTAATAGTGTGATTATGGTGCGAGTGGTAGGTACTCGAGTACCTTACGGCGTGAGCGCACACACACGAGGAGTTCCGTTTTAACGCGATCGATCTAACCTCGTCTCGAGGGGACCCCGCGCCATCGCAGCAAAGGCGCCTTCGGATATCATTAACTGCGACTGACAAACTGTACCCTCGACGTGTCTCCGCGTTAACCCCTCGACAGTTATAATCATTGGCGGGAATTCAAACGACTTGATCACCCAATGCAAATCCATTTCTCGCCATTCGTTTTCTTATTTTTACGTATCGCGTTATAAAACGAATTTCGAGTGGTTTTCGAATAAGATGGTATTCTGATTTCACGGTATTCGGATAACGCGGTATTCGGATATCACGGTATTCGGATAACACGGTATTCGGATAACACGGTATTCAGATATCACGGTATTCGGATAACATGATTAGATCAAGTTGGGATGACCCTTCATATAACACGGTACTCAGGGAACAGAGTTAAATTAAACTGAGATATCACGGTATTTCTATATCACAATTCCATTTTTGTTCCTGTTTCTACTTTCTGAAAACACGGCAAACCGGGACATTAATTTTCCAAAATTGTTTCTCCATGTCGAATAAAAAGAGACAAAGGAATCTACAGCTACATCATTTACAAGTGTGAAAGTTGTAAGTACGCTACGTTGCTTCGGAAATGAAGTGAGTTAAGTCTCGAGGTACTTCCACTAAAATCCTTCAACCTTGTCTCCCTTTACCGAGTCAGCATCGTTTCCCAATATAACGCTCGCTTTGATATATCTCACTAGGAGAGAGAGAGAGAGAGGGGGGGGGAGAGCTTCGCTAATAATGTAGCCTCCTCCTGTCGGTAGCTTTGTTTCACCAGATATTGCCGGACTTCGACCGAACGAACGACTAGCTCGAACTTTCCGAAAATGGTTCTAGCACTTTTATTAGAAATATGGCGAACCGCTCGAAATATTAGGGAAGAGGGGGATGGGGGTTGACGTTAGCTATGTACAGGCCGGAATTATTTCTATTATTTTCAAGATAACCTAACCAAACTTATTCTTTAAATTACATCTCCTGTAACCAAAATAAGCAAAATAATCCTAAACGAGTTTAAATCACTCATCGTATTTCTTGTTAAAGCGAATAAGCCTTAAAAATACTTGGATCGGTATCAAAATGTGAAACTATAACCGTCGGTGACATGGCGGAGTTAGAAACAAAAGGTTTTATCTCGCGGTTTGCGGATTCCGTTATAATTCGTTCGTCGCAATGCCAACCTCGAGTATTCATAGCTCTCGCTTGAAATTCTACGTCAAATTCACGACGTAACGTATTACAGTGTCACGACTAAGAACTTTCTTACCAGTTTGCTTGCTTTTCTTCCATAAAGCGTTACCAAGAGAGACTTCGGATTATGTTGGGGAAGATTACGATAAGATCTTGGCAATCTGTCAGCTACAAGACCCTTGTCGATGATCGTAACGGACGATGTTGTAAGTGATTTACCATTTTGTTGAGGTAAAGACGGTGTGATGTTATTTAGAAAATATTCTGTCGTGTTAATATAGAAGCTGACGTTGAGAAAATAATTTTCGGGATTAGTTCCAATCTGCATCAGAGAAGAGACTATCGCTGGTGTATGTGCTCGTACCAGGAGTGCAGCTGGATTAATTTTTGAGAAGCCGACGAACGTCTGCGGATGTCCGGACGGACAATATTGATCTTTCCGGGTCTTAAAGCGTACTCTTAAGCCGGCCAACGGAAGAGAAAGAAAGAGAGAGAAGATGGGAGTACTGCTTTCTAGACGAGGAAGCTGCTAAACTACCTAGATGTTTTTTAATACGTTGAATACCGAGCTGATTTTGTTATTAATATTGTCTATCATTATTTTTGGAATAAAAATACAATAAATTCATTCTCACGTTCTTTTACATTATACCTTATTATTTTTTTACAATTTAGATTACAAATCGACCAGCAACAAGCGAAGTTCCGCAAAAAGTCTCGAAGCATGATTTCGCAATCGTCGAACCGTCGAAACTTTTCTAATCGAATAGCACGACTTCGTCGACCACGATTATTTGGACTTCGAATATTCTTACTTTCTTTTTTCCATTTACTCGCGCGGTGATTTTTGCCTCTTCGTGCAATTTTTTCGCCGACATTTCCTTCTCGTCATATCTTATGCATTTATCAAAGTTCACGAGGTACGATTACGACTTTTTCCTGAGTTTTTCTTTCTATATTCTGCTAAGTAATTTTTTATTTTAAATTGGTTTTTTAAATGTTTTATGCTGTCCACGAGGATAATGAAAAATGAAAGAGACGTTTTCCCTCGAAATTCTCGCATCTGCTTCTATTTTTTATTCTTTTTTTAAACTCCGTTACATCAGCACTGTTTCAGCCACCAACCGTTCTTCGTAAAAAAAAAAAACAATTTGGAGACACGTTATAAAAATGAGTGATTCCAAAAAACATATTTAACGATTTTTTTATTTTATCCTATTACTATATCAATGAAATACACATACATAATATTGAATAGGCGTCTCATCACTCTAATCCTCCAGACCAGACTAGATCATCTCTTCTAATCTCTAGCCTAGTC
The DNA here is from genome assembly GCA_032403825.1 of Odynerus spinipes. Lineage (NCBI taxonomy): Eukaryota > Metazoa > Arthropoda > Insecta > Hymenoptera > Vespidae > Odynerus > Odynerus spinipes. The sequence continues at coordinate 5,809,200 of JAIFRP010000002.1, read as the reverse complement.
ACGACCTACCATTTTTTTTCTGTGTCGAGAGTGAAAGAAGAAAGAAAACGAAAAAAAAAGAGAGTTGCAGAGGAAGCTCGTCTTCGTCGTCGTCGGGACTTTGAGAGCCCTCGAGCGTTTCGAGCGCATTTTTCGTGCACACTAGCCGCACATCAAAATTTTAAGGGGCCCCGAACCCATACGTGTACAGCTCAGTATTCATCGCATCTACTTTCTTTTGTTTTTTACTCAAACTTAAACATGCCACCACCTTCTGCACTGTTTCTTATTCTCAAACCGTTTTTCCTATGTTAGGGTTTAATAAAAAAAATTAAATTGTAGAATTTAAAATTATTTCTACTCTTAACAATTTTCTACGTTATTATTTTTGTATTAAAAATATTTATACCATTCCTTTACCTCGATAATAACAAATTTGGTGGCATATTAACGTTAAAAGCGATATTGAAACGACCGTAATGGAAAAAGTATACTATCGCGATCTAATTTTTGGAAAATGTATCTTCGAGATATCCAAATTTCGATAAAAACACCAAACCAGAATCTCATCGGGAGCTTTTCATTTGCACGATACTCGTTATCCGCACAGAATTATTTTTCTTTATCCATGGAGCATCGTTCGAAAGCTCGGCTAAAAAAGCTACTACCAGCGATCGAAAACTCTCTCCCTCTCTCTCTCTCTCTTTCTTTCTCTCTTGGTCTCTTCATCGCGTCGGAAAACGGGAAAAGCTCGGCTCGGAGGTAAAGAGCACAAAAAATTGGCTTGAGCTTTTTCCTCTCTCGCGCAAAACGAAAAGACGAACGAACGAAGCGTCGGCCGCGCCATTGTTCGCTTATGTACGCCGAGAGAGTTATCGGTTAGGATGATTCGACGCTTCCATTGACACACCGCCATCCAATTATAGGTGATGCTTTAAAGGGAAATGCGCAAACGCGTTTATATACCTCATCCCCCCTCCCCAACCCCAATATCATCTTCTCCCAATCATAATTCTAACAGTAATTGAGTATATCCATATTAAATGGAAAAGTTATTACAATAGTCGCTACCAATTTAAAGTTTATATAAATATTTGCAAATCTTTAATATTTGAACAAGATAATAAACATAATTTTTTATTTGATTCTTTTTTTTATTTCGTCTAAAGATTCCTGTTACGGGGATTTCTGCAATCTTCAGACCGTGTTATACAAAAGTTGCAGCTATACAACACGATCTTGAGTAAAATTCTTCTTCTTCTTACTAAAAGAAGACATTCAGGTATTCCGTTTCTTGTGAGTCATGTTTATCTGTATACAACACGCGCGATGAACAGAGACCTATGTTTCAAGGTTCTCTACCCGGGCTTCTATTTTTAAACCAAACGCCGGAATTACATCGATGACCTAAGAATAACGATTACGATAGAGTTCGCTGTTTCCGCGAGCTAATCGCGAGTTGATTTTAACAGCTACGAGGCCATAAAAAATACACACCTACGTGGGTGTATATACATATGTGTTTCTTCTCTCTTTCTCTCTCTCTCTCTCTCTCTCTCTCCCTCTCTCTGTCTCT
>JAIFRP010000002.1:5783155-5794160 GCA_032403825.1 Odynerus spinipes | reverse complement strand
GGCGGAGTAAAGCTGATCGGCTAAAAAAGTTAACGAGCATCGCGATGTATTACATATATATAAATTTGTTTATCGATTGGCAAAACGGTTTATTAAATTTAAAGTCCTTCACGGAGGCATATTATATCCGCGAGATACAGATAACCCTCTTATAACACGGTAAATAGGTTCCTAGAAAATGTCGTGTTGTGTGAAATCGTGTTATATGAGGCCCAGACTAGTGAGCTATTATTGACTGCCGGTGTACAAAGGTTTTCGCAATTTTCTTATCGTGTTGGAGCGAAACCATGTTATAGGGTGCCGTGTTATAGGAGGGTTACCAGTATATAAAAATATATAAAAGTTCTCAGAACGGTGCGTCGAGTGGCAGCTTCATAAAAACATGTAAACTTTTTGTTGTAAAAACGCAACTGGAGTGAAGTGCCGATGCGGAAAAATCTGCGAATGCTCGGGTAATTTTTTATCTTTCTCGAGTAGTGAACTTACGTAGAGTTTGTTTTTTAACGATTTCAAATTTTGTTTAATATTCTCTTTTAACCATAGCAGGAAAGTGGAAAAATGACAAACGAGATTGCAACAAATTCGTCAAAGTTGGGCATTGTACGAGAGTTATAAATAAAGAATCGTTTATTCCTCGATTAATTTGACGTTCGAGGTCAATTTATCGTCACGAGCTACGAATACATTTGGTTATACGAAAACGCAACGTCATCTTTGTGGAAATAAATGTGTAATTCAATACCTGAAACAATATGCGGAATCATGACAATCCATTTTTTCGATTTTGCTTTTTTATCCTTTTCTGTGATAATCGACGGATGAACACGCGAAAAAAATATTATTGCTAATCGATTGACCACGGCAACGAAACGTTCAGATACATACTCGTACAGCACGAAACTTTACATGAAAATTAGATCATTTTTTACCGTTTCTCCAAATACAAAAAAGCTAACTTTTTCTAAAAATTATTGTACAAGAACTATTGTAAATAAAATTTTCTTACAAATAACATTTCGTTTCAATAAAACACAGTATGAATTTTCGTGCTATACGAGGGTCACAGGATCGATAAAACTACACTTCGAAAATCATTAGTACACGCAAAAAAAAAGTAACGAGAAAATTTGAAAAGAGAGACAGATAATGACGTGACTCATTGTCGTCATCCTTCTCATCGTCATAATCATCGTCGTCGTCACCGTCATCATGATCCTTGAGTCTAGCAAAGGAAAACAGTAGACGCGTTAATTAGTGGGCCGCAAACGAGGAGCCGAAGTTAATCAGACGACAACGAGAGGCAGCTACTATGGCGCCTCGCACGTACACTCGTGCGCGCTTGCACTAAAAAAGGAGTAAATGGAACAAAGATAAAATAGTGCTTCGTTTCCTCGATCGCGCAGAAAAAAGAGAGAAAGTGTGCTCATAGCGATGATAAGAAGCTTCTTCTTATCACTGGACACACGACGAGAAACGAATGGGCCATTAAACCGACGAAAGGGAAACTTTCGTTTGCTGAAATAAAAAAAGTATAAGTGCGAAGATGACAACGAAAGGAAAAAAAATTTATTAAAAAGTTAGAAATAGAAGATCTAAACAAGTAAAAAAAAAAACAAATTAGTAAAACTATTTTTTTTTTGTAAGGTTTAAAGTCGCGTCAACATCTAGGTTATTGGCGACTCTATGGTGAAATTTATATTTCATAGTATAAGTTACAGTCCTTGAGGTATAGAATTGTATTTCTTATATCGTCTTTGGACCTGTGACAGTTGATCACATATTGTTTGTGACATATTGTATGTGAAAAGTTCGACAACCAGAGATGTAAACATAAAACTATTATTAAAACTAAATAAATAAGAGAATAAAGAAATAAAGAAATAGAAAAGTACACAAAGAAATACTTTCACCTATGTTACTTTTATTTATAATTTATACTTCTATCTTTTATCAAATAAAAAAAGAATTAGATCCAGTGAAAAGTAACAAGTAACACTAAACATTATTTCACGCGATTATAAATAATCGCAACCGCAGCGATATAAAATAATTCTTCTTCGAAAGGCTCCGACTTCGAAAAGACGGAGGTTACTCAATTCGTAAGTGTCGCTTTTTTTTTGTATGTCCGGGCACTACTCCTAGACGGATGGACCGATCGCAATGAAATTTCTTTTACCTTGTAGGTTCTGCTCTCCCATTGGTCCCATTTGCAAAAAATATTCGATACCTCTATTGTTAACAAAGTTATTTAAGAAAAAACGATTTTTATTTGTCCGGGCACTACTCCTAGACTACTTTCGAAGGCGGCACAAAATTAACAGTACATTCTGCTTAAGAGGCATCTGGCTGGTTCGGATTTCAGATTTCAGAGTGAATGCACTCATTCTTATGTCGTGAAAATAAGTGTGTAAGGACATTTTGTGCCGCCTTCGAAAAAGTTGCAATTTTTTTAGTGTCATTTAAATTTATAAACAAAAATTATTTTATACTTTTCAGCGCTTTCTTCCACTCCATGTTCGAAGTCGGTTTTTATTTTTTTGTTAAAATATTTTTTTCTAGCATACAACTCGACCGGATGGAAAATACTTTCCGGCTGTAAAAGGGAGCACGTTGGCTGGCGGGTGTAATTAACGCGTAATAACGGAAAATTGGACGACGCATTCCCTGAGAGAGGAACCACTCGTACGTACGTACCGCGTCTTATAGTCGAAACGTCGTTTCCAACGAGAAAGAGGAATAGTGAGCGAGACTGTGAGTACGAGAGAGACAGAGAGAAAGAGAAAGAGGGAGATGTATTATGTTCTATGAAAACGCCTACCAACGATAGCGCACGAGATCGTTACGTTCGTTATATACGTTGCACATCCATTTTGGCGGACGAGTTTCGGGCATGAAACATGGACATATAAAATATAACCGAGTCGAATAGCCTACGTCATAAAATATATATATATATATATATATATATATATATACACACATATATATTTCTATGTACAAAAAATCGATTTGTCATCTTACAACTACACGAGCCTAAGTTGTAGTTTTAGGTTTTTACGTGCGTGGCGTTAAGTCTTTTCTTATTACGAACATCGCAACTTGTAGCTCGTTTTTATTTTTATGTGTTAAATAAACGTCGAAATAGGTTATAATAATGAATCTCTTTTTTTATTAATAGAAAGAATTAGTAATCATACAAATGATAATTTTATTGTCTTATTATGAAAGAAGCGAATAAAAATATCCTTCGCTATTAATAACAAAAGAGATTATTAATATGTGGTTCGTACGAATTATTTATTATTGATACGACGGACATAATAAAAAGAAGATGGGAGAATAGAAATGGACTCATGAATGCTCCATTTGCAGTCTCCGGCTCGTTTTAAAAAACGTTTCACCATATGAAATTGAAAACGTGTCTCTCTACGTGAGTAGCTTCGAAAAAATCGTTTACAAAGAATATATGTGCATACTTATGTACATACCTACATGCTTACATTTTACGTATCACGCGTATATTGTTCTCGAATGCGATGTGTCGTCTCCACTTTCGCGAATTCTTCGACATTTCCTTACGAATACTCCGAGATGCTGCGTATAAATGGACCAAATTTCATCTTAGAAAGATGCGTATTTTTCGATCATGAAAATTTAAAAAGAAACAAAATTTTTCTACGAATTTTCAAAAGAAGAAAAAAAGTAGTTAAAGTTTCTAACGAAAAATTGTCAATTTAAATACAGGTAACCCTCGTATAGCACTGCTACTTATAACACGGTTTCGCTCCAACACGATAAGAAAATTGCGAAAACCTTTGTACACCGGCAGCCAATAATAACTCACTAGTCTTGGTCTCATATAACACGGTTTCACGCAACACGACATTTTCTAAGAACCTATCCACCGTGTTATAGGAGGGTTACCTGTATATATTGTTCATACATGATCTATATATCGATACCATTATCGAACTCTTATCTGAAACGAAATCGTCAGATAGAATAACTAGAAAGGGAATTTTTTCTTGTAGATAAGCTAGACCAGGAAGAAGAAGAGGGGGGAGAAAAAGTGACACTCGCCACGTTTGTTCCATTTTAGATACACAAACTGAGTGCACGCGATACGTAAGACGCATAACGTGGGAAGAGGAGATCGATATCGAGGAAAAGAAGTTTCACGTTCATCAATGAATGCACACGATTTCTTCGCTGACGGTGGCTCGCGTTACATGCTGTGACATACGTCCTAAGAATCCTAGAAAATTTAAACTATGAGCCATCACACGCTACGCGGTACATAAACTCGCTTCAATTCCTTTTTCGAAAGATATAGTCACATAAGTTAAATATTCGGACGTGATGATACGTTATAATTTATAACTTTATCTCTTCGGTATATATCGAGTAAATAAATTAGTTATAATCTAATTTCATTATTTGGCGTCACGGGCCGGATCCAGAGGGTCCTAGGACGCGTAACGGATTCGTCCTCCGGGTAGATTGAACGACTCGAGGAATTTGTAGTTGAAAATGATTTTATTTGCCGTTTATGAGAATAGAGTTGTATGTAACGAGTTTTGTTTTAGGAAAAGAGTGGGGGTTAAAGAAGGGCCTGTAGCGATAGAGGACCCGAAAGCGGCTAGGAACATGGCGTAGTGGTGGGGAGAGGATCTTGAGGTTTCAGTATTTTACAATTGATGATGATAATAATAATAGTAATAATAATAATGATGATGATGATGATGATGATGATGATGATGATAATAATAATAGTAATAGTAATAATAATAATAATCGTGATGGTGGTGATAATGATAACGATCTAAATACTATTCTTAGTTATTATAGCATTGCTATTACCTATAGCTACCGTTATTAATAATAGTGGGGGGGGAGTGGGGTGAAGTGGAACGTAACATTTGGAATTATTCTTTTTAATCAGGATACAATATTCCTAATCATTACCTCTGATCATTTTCTTAAATTATTACTCCTATTTTTTTCTAATCGCGTGATTTTCTAAATCGTGAATTAAAAACTCTACTTTCAAAGCACACCGTACTCGCGTAAATAAACGTGACGTTCTCCGATTCTTCATCCAGAACTCGCGTGCGAATACGACACGAACAGTAACCCGACTGTATATCTACTGATCGTTTCGAGATAGAAAGAGAAAGAGAAATAAGAACTCGATCAAAACGGTACTCTTTCAGGGCCCGTTTCTCGAGTCTCTAATGCTAAGACGAGTCTTGTCACGAAGTATTACATAACACACGTATTTACCCGTACACATACATATATGCAAGGAGCCTCGTAAAATAGGTAGCCAAGTTTGAACGGATACTCACGGTTGAAATCTCGAAGGTTTCGTCGTGAAATGACCTTTTCAAAGCGACTCGGTTCTTTATGCACGCCTACCGATCGATAATGTTTATTTATCGGGCCACGTTGCACTCTGCATCCCCCCCTCCCCGTCCCTCTCTCGCNCTCTCTCTCTCTCTCTCTCTCTCTCTCTCTCTCTCTCTCTAGCTGTCTATCTATCTGTCTCTTTCTTTCTATTTTTCTCGAATGCACTCGTGCAATTCGTCGCAAATTCTTCGATTCGTTTAATCAACGGGGGAAGAATCGGAGAAGGAAGTCGTTAAGGTCGCATTGATTCGGGTGGGCTAAATTAAACCATTCGACTGGCTGTTTTTTGTGCTCGCGATAGACAAGACGGAAGATTTCATTTTCTCGGTATTGGAACACGATTTTAATCGAATAATTAATCTAATAAACAAGCGAAATTCAAATAGTTAGATTACTGCATAATTACTATCACATCTGAAATGAAATTAAAATTGACAAAATTTTAACAAGAAACATTTCTTTAATTCACATCATATGAAACGCGATTATGTGGAACGAAATCATCGATCTTCTAATCGGATTAATTACAAACTACTCAGATGACTAACTAATTGAAAAACGTTCGAGCACCAAATTTTTATTAAATATTTCGCGCCTGTTACGTCTTCTTTTTTTTTTAAATTTACATTATCCCGATTGCGCAACTTATTTCTTATAATACCAACCGATCGTCGTTGGTGCCGTCATCAAAGGGATCGGTCAAATTATGACGTAATTTTCCACGATGTAATAAGCCACGTAACGTACCTACATACAATACCCATACATACGTCCTTGCATATACGTATGCATACTAGATAGGAGATATTTCGAGTGGAAAGAAACGGATCTGGTGGGTTTTAGACGGCCGGCTAAAATAAACACCATTTTACGTAATCGCCCGATGTAATTTATATGCAGGAGTGTGGTTATTTCGGCAAGGAAGAAAAAGAAACACGTGCGGTTTAAAAGCGGGTCTCGATTAAACGTTCTTTATCGTGGGGCTGGTGTTTAGGCGAGTTTGAATGAAATCACCGTGATTTCGTAAATCTAGTACGAGAGTAAATGAAAAAGGATTTAACAGAAATAAAGATTACAAGATTTATCGTTATTTATGTAATTTATCAGCGATCTTCTATAAACGTGACACGTTTCTAACGTTAATTAAATGAGCCGTTTATTTGGAAAGTGGCCTAAGTCCATTTGTCTATTATTTTTTGTTGACTGTAGTAACGTGTACAACTTGATGTTAACTATCATAAAAAACATTTTGCGGTTAGGTATATTCAGAGTATACGATAATTTTGGACACATAAATTTTCGCAGTTATTTTATTATATATTATATATCGTGGTTAAAAAAAAAGCATCGTGAAAAGAAAGACACTCCTACCACCGAGATGACTATCGCAAGATCTATCGTAAGAGAATCATCAGAAACGGGGCGCGCGATCACGAAACTCCGATCAGGCTTGGTTGAACCTAAACTCCGATGATATCGTTCGTTTATGTCAAATGGCATGGCAACTGGCCTATAAAAAAGTCGCATCTATCACGACGGGGATTACTATCATTGCGTCACTGGTAAAAATAAGGAAACAAATATATCTATATACACAGACAACACGTTTACACGTGGTACTGTTTGCTATGGATTAGTATACAAGAGAAAATCGTTGATTGAACTTCAGCACGCTATCGAGAACTCCATTTGGTTTCCATTGTCGTTTTAATATTAAATCTACTTCAAACTAAAAGAATTATTACAAACAAACAAATTAAAATAATCATTCGAACAAATTATGAATTTTATAAAACAATATATGCATCATGTTAGGGTAAGCAAGCCAATAGATGGAGGGTTCAGTAGATGGACAAATCGTAGATTAATCAATAATAATGAAAAAACAAGATTTTTAATCTATATTACAATTTTTTTATTTTATAAGAAAAAAACCTTTGTTGTTTTATAAAAGCAACATTTTCCAAGGCTTGCTATGTTCTAACCGTGTTAAATGAAGATTAGAAAATGAGACAGAAAATTTCCTCTCAGGCAAGAGTCCATACCGTTCTCGAAATCGTGTTTTACGAAGGTTTATGCAACTTTGAAATCATGTTACACGAAATGTCGATCGTTTTGTACGAGAGTTGAAATGATCTTGCAATACCCCAGATCAGGTTGTATTAAAAACCGTGTTATATGATGTGGTTGGATAGAGACCTGTACCACAGAGCTCGAATAGAAATCGATTCTCGTTCGGTTCGAAAAGGCTACGGATAAAAGAGAGAGAGAGAGAGAGAGAGAGAGAGAGAGAGAGAGAGAGAACGTCGATCGTTGCCCGACACGATCGACGTTTCCTCGAGCGCGCGCGACGTGGAAATGTCAATGTCGTGTGCCCGTTGTCGCCGACACACGCTTCTTCGCGCGAGAAGTCGCGAGGAGTCGCGAGCGCGAAGCGTTTTTGACAACCGGAACCACCACCGACTCTCTCTCGCTCTCTCGCTCTATTCTGGAATCGATCCAAGCGCGCCGGTTCCGTTCTAAGCTAAGAGAGAGAGAGAGAGAGAGAGAGAGAGAGAGAGAGAGAGAGAAAGAGAGAGAGAGAGAGGGAAGGATTGACAGAATGTCTATCTTCAATTTTCCAAATTCGTAATCCAAATTCAAAATGGAACTTCGAAAAAAGGAGCTCTAAGAAACAAACTTAACTAAACTTTAAATCCATAACTTTGATACCAACTACATTAAAATAGAACTAAAGCATTAAAAACCACTAAATACCTATCTCCTGATACACAATTTAACAAAAATGAAAAATACGCGTATTAACAAAAATTAACGACACCAAAACCTTAAAAAAATTTGTTTAAATCCATAACTTTGATACCAACTACATTAAAATAGAACCAAAGCATTAAAAACCACTAAATATCTATCTCCTGATACAAGATTTAACAAAAATGAAAAATATCTATATTAACAACATTAACGATACCAAAACCCTAAAAAAAAATTTTGTTAAATCCATAACTTTGATACCAACTACGTTAAAATAGAACTAAAGCATTAAAAACCACTAACTACTTATCTCCCGATACCTAATAAAAAAAAAAACTAAATAAAAAACACTAACGTTAACAAACACCAACAATACAAAAATACGAGATAAAAGCCAACGCGTGAGATCGGATGTTGATCTTGTTTAGATTCGTATTGATCTACTGGACGGAGTCAAAGTCCGAGGTTGCTAGTCCAAGGAGAGGAACGAGAATATCCCATACTCTCTTTCTAAGAGCACGAAAAGAGCAAGTGGTAAAGAGTAGATCCCCTTGGGAGGAAAAAAATAAAAAGAAAGTCAAAGAGGGATTAGGCCGATCGATTATTTCGGATCACCAGCCTCGGGGTGAACTGTATATAGGTCAGAAATGTCATCGTCGTGCCGCTGCTACGTATAGAAAAGTTTAAAAGGACTCTACGCGAAGGCGGGTCGACTCTAGCGGATAGTCAACGTCGTGTGGTATAGCTAAAGATATACTAGTTTGACTAGTAGCGCAGGTTACTCGCAAAAAGGACATAACGATCGCGATAATTATGATAACGACGACGAAAAACACGAGGATAATAAAACGAGTATTCGAACGAGGTACATACATACATACGATATATACAAGATAAACACACGTCTTGAAGTTATGACATAATAACACACGTTTCTTACGTGTACGTAATAATAAGAATAAAATAAAAATAAAAAATTAATAAAAAAAAAACACTCTAATTTATACGTATAGTAATAAACTAAAGAAAAAGACTCACCTCGAAATCGCAGTGTATAATCTCGGAATCGTCCAAAAGTCGAATAGTGGCGCGGTAGACCACGGTAACGTCACTCTTGCTACCGAACTTCAACATTTCTGTCCTCAAGTCAGCACCCGTATTATCATCCCCCCGGGCGTCGTCATCCCTTACCCCACAGCACCACACACTGCCCCGTTTGATTTAGGCACGTACCGGCGGCTCGTTCGAGATGGTTTTCGCGCAGACGGTGACGTTTGTGGTCACCGGCGCGCACCGACTATCCTTCCCGACGATTCCCCGTGTGTTCTTTTCAGTGGTGACGATGTTCAAGGGAACGGCACTGTGCACTATGCTCGTTGTACGGTGAAACGGTGTCGAGGAACGTCGACCACGACGACGCATCACCCTCTCGCGCTACGAACGCACGAACCTTGTGCCTGTGTCCGCCTTGCTTGCTTGCCTGTCTGACACCAACGTCGTCCGTGCTGCGCTTTCCACCGCTGCGTTCGCTGCTACCACCTCTCCCCACCGCGAGTAACCTATGGGAGCTTACACACTTCCCCACTACACCCCGTTCTACTATTACTTTGCTCCTTTCGGCAGTGTTCGAACAAATGAACGCCGATGGCGCCATGTAGCGAGTGCGGCGTAACCGGATTGGTCGACAGCGTCGAGTGTGCGCGGACTGGATGCGCGTGCGGTGATTGGTTGATTTGTGAGGAACGGTGAAGCGAGTGGGGCGCGCGAAATTTGAATAGGTTTCGTTTCACTTCGGGACTGCGTCTACATTTAATTGGAAGTAAGATAATACAAATTTTAATAATTGCGTTTTAATGATGAATAATCATTTTGTAACTGCTTTGTGGTAATACTTTTCGATTGGTAGTAAATTTTTCGAGAGTATCGTAAATAATGTTCGTCGATGTGTTCGTAATTAAATAGATTCTTTTGTAATATGAGTTAGTGATTTAAAAATACAAATGATATTATTTGTTCATTTGTAATTTTAAGCACTATTCATTTTGAACCCTTGAGAAAATTACGGATATCGACTAGAGGTAAAAATCCTTCGTACGCAACTAAATACAGTATCCTACCTTACCAGCATTGGATACTACACTGAGTCGCGAATACACACGTGGTATGTACCCAAGGAGCGAGTTACCGTCGAACTTGTACACTTCTCCACGACACGGCGTTAACTGAGCAGAAGAGTGGCGCTCGCGTCGATTGAGAGGGAAAGGGCGACAAACGGTTGGTAATGGTGGGGGTAAAGATCGACGGTGGTGGGGATCGAGCCCGGGGGGCATCGAACAAAGGTTGGCTGCGTCGAGAGGCGCATTCACGATTCAAACATGGCAGCGGCTACCAGCGTTGTCGTCCTGGACAGGGGCAACAATACCACCTGCACGATCAATCTACACGGTGCGTTTTTCGCGAGTACACAAAAACGGTGTTTGACGAGTCGAAACGAAACAGAAGAAGGCGGAAAATAACCGGAACACGCCGAGTGATTCCGGCGAGCGTGCGAGAGACGATCCGACCGGAGGGAGATGCCGTTTCGTTCGTGAATTCGTGAAAAAGGCGAATAATATTTCTTAGTGCGAAAACGGGATTTATTTTTCTCTTTCTTTCTGTCTCTCTCTCTCTCTCTTTCTCTCTCCATCTTCGTACATTGTTTGATCGCCGCGAATTTGTGCCGTAAACGACCACTATTTTTTACCCGCGAGCGCGCGGCCGCGCTTCCAACACGCGACTGTCACTCTCCGGGAGGGAAAAGATTTCATTGGTGAATTAATAAAAAACGAAAGAGAGAGAGAGA
>JAIFRP010000002.1:5762889-5775207 GCA_032403825.1 Odynerus spinipes | reverse complement strand
TCGATAAACGTCCTCAACGTGTTGTGGCATCTCCTCATTACCAGAACGCGTTCTGGTCAAATATCTGTGGCCGTTTTCAATATGCCACAACGCGTTATGAGTGTTCTCGTAACTGCCACAACGCGAATTTCGCGTTGTGGCTGTTTTTAATATGCCACAACGCGTTGTGGTCGATTTTTTCGCTCAATGAGCGTTTTCGGTCTTTGAGCTTAACATATATACCTATTCTTACTGTAATCGGTTATATTTTTCCGAAAAAGATGCAGAATTTAATGTAAGAAGCAATACACAATATAAATTTTAGATAATAATAAAACAATGATACGTCTCTATTTTTAACAAAAATGGGTAACAAACAGGTGCAACGAATGCTGAATTGTAAATTAAATTTTAAAACCGGTCATTTGATCGGGAGTTGGTATAGTTAGTGTTAATGTTTAGGCTTTACTGAACTATAGTAATTTTGACTAGTTACGATCAGATGTTTGCATATTTCAGGTTTTAACAGTGACATATACATATATGTATAATAGTTAACAGTGAAAAAGGAGAAATATAAAGTTTATGGTTCTCTCGTTGTTACGTGCTCGCGCTTATCTCAAACGTGTAAAAAGCGTCGTTTCACGAGGTGCAATATTAGCCGGATAACGATGCGTTTCCGGCATGAAATTTTACCGTCAGGGTACGCGAGGTGAGCGTACCTCCTCTTCATCGTTCTCTTCTTCGAGAACACGCCACAAGGCAACGGAGTATGATTAACGGCCGACGGATTTGCCTGACGCCTTTTCAAGACAAATTCGTGGCTCGAATTAAGACACTCATTTTTCACGACTCGAACTCCTCGAGAATGAAGGAATTTCGACCTTCGACCTTCAACCTTTTCAAAAGATTTCCTTATGAATTCTTTTTCTCTAGATTATTCTTTTTATTCTTGTGTCACTTTACCTGCCGAAAATTTATTAAAAAATTTGGATAGCGTGAAAGATTTCTAGAGAAAATATTTTGTTTTTACAAGATTCGTCTAGCGCAATTTCACTAGAACAAGAATTTTGAATTTTCGTGCTATGCAAGGTTCGTACTTGTACAATGTAAGATGGCAATCTCCCATGGAGGAAATAACCCCATGCACTGTTAATGACCGCCATTGTAAATAGGTAGGTAGGTAGAAAGGGTAAAGAGATAAAGGATTCCTTGTTTAATCACACCGGACCCGGTCCGAGCGAATGAGTGAACGAGCTGTGCGAGAATGGCCGAGTGTCTTCGTTCGAGATCAAGAAACGGAGGAGATTAAGTGGCCATTCGAGGCCGTCGCTGTTACTGCTGTTGCTGCTGCCGCCATTGGCCTCATCTTGAATTATAAAGACTAGAAATTGTCTAGAATTCTGAAATTTGTATTTTTCATTTTAAAAAAAGGTCATAGTAAGCCCAAAAAATTAATATTAATATTCCAAGTCGTTTTTATAGATTTTTTAATAACATTTAAACAGTCCTCTAATGTTAATTGTTATTTTCGTTTAAAAAAAGATGCCAAAATAAGTAAAAACCATTAATTTTAATATCACTAGTCGTTCCTATAAATTTCTTGATAATACCGAAGCAAAATTTACACTAAATAAAATCTCACTCAAGATGGCCTTTAAGGGTTAAACATGGGACATGGGAGTGGGGACATGTTTGAGCAGCGGCAACAGCAGGAGCAGCGTTTAATGCGCCATTCCATGGTGCACCATGGTGGTGTTCCATAGAGGAAAAATAATGCTGTCGAGGCTTCCGAAGCAGAATCCAGTTGAATGGGAATGCTGTAGAATGCCGGCAAAAACCACAGCCACTGGGATCATTAGTCTACGGCTCGAGCCTATAACCCATCGTGTGCTTTATACCGGGTGGAGAGAAACTCGAGCAATCTAAGAACGGGCGACGGATTTTAGAAATACGGGACATCTTTTCTCATCGTCATTATCTCCCAAATTCTCGTAGTTATCCGTTTTCTACGTTATATAAGTGTTCCGGCAATTTTTTGATTATATTCTATAAAAATTTATAGGTTGACATACGAGAAACCCCATAATTACCAACAACCCAATAAAAAAATAAAATCGTCTTGATGATTTTATTTTTATTTTATTTTATTGCGTTGTTGGTAATTATATGGTTTCTCGTATGTCAACCTACAAATTTTTATAGAATATAATCTAAAAATTAAAATCGTCTTGATGATTTTATTTTTAATTCATGATTATCGAATATAAAAAAAAAGATGTGTCGAGGTCGAGAGTTGGAACAACTTAACTCCCCATAGAAAGTTTTCATCTCCTTTTTTACGGGGCAAAAAAACGTAGGGCGGTAGAAATTGAACAGGGATCGAACTATTTGTATTCGGATTACTTTCGGATCGAATCTTTCACAGGGTTGGTATAGGGCAAGTGCGAAGTTATTTTACGATCGCCTTCTCTCGTCTACCCCGAGACCATTCGCGAAGCCTTAATACGGATTAAAGAACTTTGAAAGAGGCACGACTTATCTTTCCCTCTCCTTCCCCCTTTCCAGCCCCCTTTAATACCACTATCGTATGCACGATCGTTAAAGTAGGTACACATGCATAACGATCATCGGCTTTATACCTTTTTTACCTTTCTAACACATCAGCAACGTCTTTGAGTCTTACGAATAAATTAATGGGTAGCTACGAGGTGATTATTAAAGTTAACGAACGTGTTACGTTGTATTTAATGGATTGAATTAATTAAAAGATCGATTTGTCATATACACGGTATCAAGTTTTTGTAAATGTCGAAATGTAATTTTATTAATTGTAATTATGAAATTGTAATTAAGAATTGAGAAATATTTGTAGTTAAATTAACGTGGAATTCACTCTATTATATTATGAGGAAACATTAATTATTATTAGTAAGTATCAATAACACTTTCCTTGTATTTTAAATCTCTATCAGCTGCTTGACTCCGCAAAACGCGTAAACTATGAGAAATATTTGAAAATCACGAAAAGTTTAAACGACGATGAAGAATGTAGTCCTCGTCCTCATCATCATCATCATCGTCATCACCGTCATCGTCGTCTTATGTTAGTTCAAGACGACATCATTCCGAAAGAATTCGCTCAGCCGAACGGCCCACTCGTTTCTACTTATACGACTCGTATACTCTACGTACTTACATATATACTCCGTCGGCTTCTACTGCCCTCGTATAATGGCAAAGAGCCGCAAAATCAGCTCATTATCGCGACCCGCGACGATAAACGCACTCGAAGTAGCCTTTAAACGCGTCGCTCGGAATATTAAGCTCCAGCCACGAGCTTTCTTCCGTTTTCTTCATGAATGAATCAAAATCGACGAAGATAAGTTAAAGGAAGAAAAAAGCAGAGATTTAATTATTAACGTTTATCGGACATCAACGATACGTCGATGATGCGACGAATCAACTTTGGATCAACTTTCTGACGATTTTGTGCAAATATTTTTTAAATAGCAAAATTTTTTTTATACGATCTTTTGCCGATTATTTTTGTACAAATCGAAAAGCTATTTATAACCGAACATTTATGAAATTGATAGTAATTTTTAACGATTCCGATCTCAAATTAACCGCAAATAAAATAAATTAGATAAGTAATATTAATTATAAGCCACATTTTAGGATGATCTCATTTTGAACTCTCGATACGTCAATAATGTAATTAAAATGTATGAAATCGACGGAGGGTTTAAATCACGTGTCGAGAACGCACCTAATCAAAGCGAATATTCGATTATGCGAACGGAACGGCTGCTAGCTACGGTAGAAGTTTTTCTATCATCAGCCTGGCGAGACTTGGATTACGAGATTACCGAGTATGGTAATTGCGGGCTACTTATAATGGGAATATATAATCGGCCCGCACACTCACTCACACCCAAGTGAAACACAATCGATAATAAACGCATCGGAATAAAGTAAATGCGCTCTATATTCGTGATCGTTCGAAATAATAAAAAATCCCTAGACAATCTCGTTTTATATTTCAAAACGAAGGACCCCTATGAAAATCCTGAAAATAGATTTCCGATCGTGAGACTTACGAAAAAAAAGAAGAGAAAAAAAGAAGGAGAGACGAGAAATCGTTGAAAGCAACTAAAATATTAATAACTTCACCTATCCGAATGATCTCTCGAAGATTGCTCGTAATTCAAGATTCTTTTGTAATTCATGCCTTCGTAGAAACGTGAAAGGGTGGAATAGTCAACGAGACCGGGAACACGATACAGAATCCTTCATCTCTATCTCTATCTCTCTATTTCTTTCCCTCACGGTTGCAAACGTGTCCGACCTAGTATAAATAGGTTTACTTCTTGCTGGCCTTAGTTAAACAAAGTTCCACGACGTTCGGTAGGTAGGATGAGGTGGAGGCAAGTTGTGGTAACCATCCAAGTATACGTGTGTACATATATACATATGTATATATATATGAGAGAGAGAGAGAGAGAGAGAGAGAGGGTTGTGAACCCCGCCGCCATTGCTGGCTGCTGCTACTGGTGCCTGTGCTGGTAGTGCTGGTGCTGCACGGTGGAACCGGGGAAAACACAAAAACCGCTGGCTTCGGCGGAGCTTGAAGCACAGGCACCTTCGACGTATACCGGGTGTCCCGTCTAACGATGCAAGACCGAAGGGATACTCTCTCTCCCGGGGGAATTTAATGGCGTAATTTACGAGACTTTTGAGCTGATGGGGGGGGGCGAGAAGAGCGACGAGGAACGAAAGAGGGTGATAAGGGGGTAGGGGTGGGAAGGGGGATGGATGGAGAGGATGCATGGAGCCCTTCGTACCACCGAAAGGTGGTTACCTTTTCTTTTTCTTTCGGAATGCATCTAATTCGCGCTCGCTTCTTTTTCGACATTTTTATCGTTCTCTCGCATCGGAGCAGTTCTTCCGTTTGTTTAATTTTATTTAACGAGGGAGATAATGTTATTGTTATATAATAATGTGAAATTTTGTAGTATTAATATTATAAGTGTTAATTTTTAACGATGGAAGGTTAAATCATCGAAGGTAGAATCTCCTCCCCGATTTTTAATGATCCCTCACTCCTATCGCGAAACATTTTAAGCTTCTTTTTTATTTAATAGAGTGATTATTTTTAATGATCAATTTTGGAGTAATTGAGAATCTTTATCCGCACGAACGGATCGGTGGGGAAGCGTGCGTCGAGAAAAGTTACTCCTCTTCCGTTATCCATCCTTCGTGTTATGCAAATTACACGGCGCATAAGCGAGAGCGAATTGATTTGTTTGTCGGTGGATGGGAAAAAAGATTGTGGAAGTGAAGAGGTTAGGAGTTCGGAGAGAAGCGGTATTATTGCGTCCTTTGATCACTGCTGATCTTAATAACTTGTTTCTAAAAAAAGATGAAGGAGGAAACACGTGGAGGAAATTAGAAATTTATTATGACAAGATAAAAATGATTACGAGTAAAATTTATAGGTAGGGACAAAAGTAAAGAGGAATTTATAAAATTAGTGGGCATGCTAATAAAAAAAAGTAAGATAAAAATAGAATGAGATAAAATAAAATAATCTCAATCTACAATAAAATTATTTTCTTCTATCAGTGGTATACCTACACGGTAAGGTTAAAGTACGAAATAAAAAAGAGGGAAAAATGAAGCTTGGAAAGGCTCAATCACGAGGACTCGTTGGCCCAGATAACGAGAAGATAAACGTCGCGAAATTATACAGTCCACCAAGCGTAGTTTTCTTTTCTCGCCTAACCACTGGCTCCGCAGCATCCTTAGCGGGAAAACATTACGTTCGTTCATAGAATAGAGAGAGTGGTGAAGATAAAGACACTCGGTGTCTTTATCACGAGCCGCGAGCGAGAGCTTGCACTTATGTACCTACGCGTTCGCGTTTCTTCGCAAAAAAGGAGAAAAAAGAAAAGTAAATAAAAAAAGGCGCGTTCTTCTCTCGTTCGTTCATTTCTGCCACTCTTTGAAGCGCGCGCGCTCATGTTCTTCTTCTTCTTCTCTCCCCAACGCTGGCCGCACCGTTCGCGTAATTACGATGCTGTAATTACGGTCGCTCTGCAGGAAATCGATCCTTTGAACTCGAGATAAACTTTCGGAAGGCAGATTACTCGCGGCGGGGTAATAAAAATTTGCACCGTTCCACGTTCTTTTCTTCTTCTTTTTTTTTTTTACCGTAAATTAATCGTTTTGACGAGTGAAAAGAATCCAATCCCCTGTATATATATAAAATATTGCATCGCGTTTAAATCTTTATAACGAGCCAATCTGAATCTGAGATTTTGATAAAAAAAAATAAAAACTACTCGATCTTTTTGATTCAAATTAATTTTTTCCTTCTTCAATACTTTATCTAAAAAAAAGGTTAGGGTCTATTTCTCTGTGCAAACAAGCCGGCCATATTGACTGGCTTAGTATCTAAGGACTCTCGAAAGGTTTCGGAACCCTCTTCGGATTTGTCCTATCCCCGTTCGATGAGGTGCCGCACGATATTGGGAAATGGCAAGAGGACAAACGAAACCACCACCTGGACCTTTAAAGTGTATTAACTCAGGGACCACTTAAGTACGATGAAACTAAACATCGCTGTATTTACACTCAAATGGATTTCATAACGTGAATAAATGACGGCGATCTTGTAGCAGATAGTAGTTTGTCTTGACTTTCGGACCGATAATATAATGAAAGTATAAATTAACATTTTTAACATGAATAAATACGAGTTGCAACGCACAATAATGACAATAAAGTGATAAACTCGCTAGCGAGCTAGAATAGTAAGGAGGAGAATCGAGAAAAGGAGAAGATTACGACGGAGTTTCCGTCTGAGATGCGAGAGGGGAGATATTTTTCTCTTTAAATCGCATTAACGGTGATTTATTGCAAAATGCTATTTGCAGGAGTGTCTCGTTGTCATAATTTATCGCGATAACTGGCGACACACTGTATAGCGATAGTGTTACATTGTTCAAGGAAGTATCGGTACCATAAATCATATTTTTATACATAAATACGGGTACTCGTCGAGTAACACGGTATTCAAATTAAATCAATTTGCGAATAGTATAATGAAAGTTTAACTACAAAAAGTTTCTTCAAAGTACCATATTATACAAGAACTCTCAGTATTCTCAGATCGTTTTATATCAAAACCTCTGATCTCAATATACCATGCTACACGAGTCCTACGCCATCCAATTTTTTAACCTTGTTCTATAAAAATACTATGCTTTAAAAAATACCATGTTATACAATATTTACTTGTATACTGTTGGTATTTGCTACTTAATAACGAAAAGATCAACATTTTGAAATCGTTGTACTTATTGGGAGATTCGCGTGATCGGGACAAACACGTAGTGCGAGTACGCTGCAGGATGGAGGAGTAAAAGGAGAAGGCTGAAGACTGCTCTCCGGGCCCAGTTTTTCTTTCTTGATAATTCTCAGTCGGCACCGAAACGGTCCTCGTCAGAATTTCACTGACCAATCGTAAATCGTAGCCCTGGCAGATGGCCGAGCCGATCTTTCTCTCTCCTTTCTGCTTTCCTCTCTTTCTAGCTTCTTCTTTGTCGATTTCGTGGGGGCTGCCGCTACCGCGTTAATGCACTTATAATGCGTGGCATCCGCTTCTCGCATTTTACTGCATACTTTCCGTCAGTATTACTCTCCCTCTCTTTCTCTCTTTTCGAGAGTCCACTCCAAGTACGAGATTATAGCCGAGGAAATGACGAGCAACGATAAACGATAATACGATTCTACTTAGATTTCTATAAAATCATTTTTCAAATCCTCCCGCTTTCGTTATATTCGATTACGCGTTCACTCAGAGCCGGGATCTAACTCAACAATTAAATCTATCGTTAAACAATGATTATACATCAACTCATAAAAAAATTATCAAACTTACAGCAAAGTTACAAAAAAATAATCTGCAGTCGTTCAATTATTAAGTTCATTTATAAATTTTATATTTCATAAATCTCGATCTCCCTGACACGTAACAACAGTTTCCAAGCGTTAATTATAACGATGATTAACTTTAAATAACTTCCAATGCAAAGATTTAATGACGCGTTGAAAACGTAAGTACTAATGGACTTGATTGATTTTACATCTTTATCTTTGAACACGGAAAAGGCTGTTATACAAAAAACAAAACCTGGATAAGAAGATCTGTATCTTCTTTTTACATAACTTACAATTTGTTCGTCTAGCAAAAGAGAAAACGATAGATCAGCTCCGTTCTAGTTGTTGCTCGCGCGTAGTGTATATATGTATATACATATATATATATATATCACCTGTAAGCAACTTTTTCTACACGCGTGTAAAAGCGCCCAGTCACACTGCATCTATAATACCGTCGATTCATGCACTTTGTGTCGTTCATCGAGATAATTAGATACGGAGAACTGCTCACGCGTAATATATATCGTGCGAGTAGCGTGGCGTGATCGATGCATTTCGTAAAACTAGATTTACTTCGGTATTATTATCCGATCGTACCAATTGAACGAGAAATTTCGTCAGGCAATTTTTCTGTTTAGTAATGGAAATTTAATCGACGTTTATCGTTTTATTAACTCTCGTAACATAATACGAGAGTGAGTTAAATCGAGCAACCATTTCTTTTTATTGCTAAATATTTATTATTTATACCTATTATATTATTACAATATTTTTCATTTATTAAATTTTTTTTTTATATTTAATATAAAACGTATCAAAATAAATTGTAGTAAAATGAAAGACTGTATAAAATGAACGCAGTAAAGTTAAAAAATATATAAAAGAATTACGTTTAGCGTGTCGCAAGATTCGTTAATTAAAAGCAGCCTTGAAAATGTGCCCGTCACCCGATTTATATCCCCGCTAATAAAATAAAATCATCGCGTTGAACAAACAGGATTGATCCGAGCGTGTTTAATGACTGATTCGATCGATCGATCGATCGATAGTGTATCTAGATACGCATACTTTTTCTCCCCTGCGTAGGAATTTTCTTGGGAAAGGTCGACAGCTAATGCGTTTTCCTTTTTTTAAATCGTCACGACACTAACTCCAGTTCCTAACGAATCGAACGATGGTAATTTCTATTTAATGGAATAATAATTAAATATTATTACGAAATATCAAGGAAATATAAATCGAGTCGATCGTAGATTAGATTTATAAAAAACAGAAACACGGTTGATCGCGTTTCGATCAGTAACATAATTATTTATGCAATATTTGCATTCTTTATTGATTAATTTAACCGAACCAATAAAAAGGAATCGATACTACAACGCGAATCTAGTAATTGACTATAGATATCGATACTTTGATTTACATACATATTTTATCAATCAACCCATTTTAATCGTCAAACATTACTTAAACAAAAACTCGATACATTTTTATTACAATTTCATCTAGCCCCTGACAACATTCGTATGCTACTCCTACTAAAACAAAAAATTATATACAACAATATTCCAAGCACCATATATGCTGCCATAGGTATCTTGTACACCACATATCCCGAGTCACAGAATTTTTCCCACGTTCTTCCCCCTCCTCTGGTACTTCACATCACCTCATTCCCATTTTAAACGTTCGTCGTGCAATTAAACGAGCTTTCGAGCCAAAACGAGAAAAATCGAGGGAAGAAACGCGCGCGCGCGCGCGCGTTACATATCGCGTTCGCGAAACTCCGTACACGGGATTCAACATTCTGTGGTATTCGGAACAGTGGAAGGTATTTTCTTGAACAAACAAAAGCCCCCGGAGAAGATATAAAAATCGCAAGAGCGTAGGTACCGTAACGAAGGGGCGAAGAGGGGGGGGGAGTTATAACGCGAGTCGATTCGCTCGAACGGAGATTGTTCTCTCTCTCTCTCNNTCTCTCTCTCTCTCACTCACTTTTTTTCATTCCTTCTCCTATCCATCTCTTTCTCTCCCTTTCGCTTGATCTATCTATCTCATTTCACGTTGAATCCGGGCGTAACCGCATCGCGAATTGGGTGCTAGTTTCTCCGGTAACACCAGCAGTACCAAACCCTAGGATACCAGTACCAGTAGCAGCAGCAGCAGCAGCAGCAGCAGCAGCAGCAGCAGCAGCAGTAGCAGCAGCAGCAGCAGCAGCAGCAGTAGCTAGAAACGAGCAGGAGGAGAGGTTGGAAACTGTGATGCCCGCAAAAAGCACGGCAGACAGCGGCGATCGTTTTTGCTTGGCGTCAGCCGCGTTCCTACCGCCGCGTCGTACTTCGTCCTGGTACGTCGCTCTACTCTCCCTCTCTCTCTTTCTTTCGTCTCTTTCCCTTTTCACTCTTCCTCCTCTACACAGTCATCCCTTCTTCCATCCTCTTCTCTCTCCCTTCCCCCTCGCTCTCTCTGTCTGTCTCTACCTCACCCCTTCTTGGTTTATATCCCTCTCTTTCTATCCTGTACGTTCCTTGTGCTTTCGAACTTTCTATCTTCGTCTCTCTTTCGGTGTTTCTGCTCTCCTCTCTTCGTCCCTCTCATCGTCATCCTCCCTCATCCTACTCGTCCTGTTCTTCTCCGTTTTCTCTCTCTCTCTCTCTCTATCTCTCCCCCTCTGTGGCTCTATCTATCTTTCTCTTTCTCTCTGGTGTGCGTTCGCAGTTCGGGATCGCGCAAACGAATGGGATTACCTCCACCTTCCACGGTTTACGCACCCCAGGAAAATGGATTACATCGGTCGGTCGCTCTCTAGCTAGCTAGCTAGCTAGGATGCTATCCTTTCAACTGGATATAGTATCTGGAGGACGTATCTGAAAATCGGTGTTAATCCTTTGTACACTGTAATGTAACGAAGGAGAGCTTCCTTTATTTCGATTTCCTCCTTTACGTGCAAACAATGATGACGATTCGTTTTGCATCGTTAATCATTAAAATATTTCGCTGATCGTGAATACGATACCCTTATGATACCAATTTATGATCATCGGCCGTGTTGAATCTCTCATTGCGTATGCATAATTTAAAGTGCAGATACCTACTCTTTTATTAATTGATTCTGATTAAATGGAAACACTCGAGGCGAATGACTACGTAATCTTCTCTCAGCTTCTCGGCATAAGAGCTCGGTAGCATCAAACGAACGAGAGCGGCATGATTAGCGTTCATTCTCCTCGATGGTACGGCGATTTATATTCTGCTTGAAATACATCTTTACGTGACGTTACTATAATCTATATAATAATAATAATAATAATAATAATAATAATCTATCATACGTTAATATTAAATATATACGGATATATATTTAATATTTATATAGCTACTACCATTGGTTATATTTGAATATTTTTTCACAAGATTGACTCGTCAAACGGAAAAGCTTTCAACAACGATACGTTACGTGATAGCCGCGAGCTATCATAAAAATTCTATCGATTTTCTACGAATTTACTCTAATGTTTGCATACCTATCCCCTGCTGGCATATGTATGAACCATACATGATTTGCGATCGCGTTGTTAAACATACGTATGTGTGTATTTATTAAACGAGAGTAATACGTGTGTGTAATATTCTGCTGAAATTTTCCACCTTCGCGGAGTCGCCTCCCTGTTTTTTTATTTTTGCAATTTAATCATAATGGCATCGGATAAAAGAGAATTTTTCTGAGGGAAGACAAACATGGAAACGTTTGTGAAATATGACGTACGTTACGTTTAGCAGATATACAATAAAGTAAAAGGAATACGTATACTCGTCTCGAATAATACCTTCCTCGCAATCAATATCCGACCTGCCGGGAAAAAAATATGATATATCGAGAATTACTCGACTTCCGTGTACGTAGGTACGTAAGATAATTAAAAAATAAAATAGAGGAAGATTCGTATCTTTTTTAGAACTGTCGTGTTATAGAATTTTCACGCGATATTTTCAAGCGATAGACTAGAGAGAGAGAGAGAGAGAGAGAGAGAAGCGAGAGAGAATGGAGAAGTCGACGTTTCGACTGGTTCGATGTAAAAGAAGAAACGACGATTCTCCTTCGATCTCGTGCGTTCTCTCAACAGCAGCAGCAGCAGCAGCAGCCTTGGACCCGAATGTATCCTCGCGCTCCTTCTTAAGGACATCTCCGTGGCCCCTGACAGCCTTGACTAATGGTCGTCCTGCATCCGCCCTCGGTCTTTATAGTAACGCTCGCGCGCGCGCAAACACACCTCTCTCTCTCTCTCTCTCTCTCTCTCTCTCTCTCTCTCTCTCTACATATATATATATATATCCTATATGTTCTATATGCGTGCGACTATACCTCCGTGTCTACTATAGATACATATG
>JAIFRP010000002.1:5743870-5759661 GCA_032403825.1 Odynerus spinipes | reverse complement strand
GATACGGACTTCGAAATACGCTTAACTTTTTCTTAAAGGTTCAGGCTATAAGAAAAAAAAATTTTTAAAAAACCATTTTTAAAAACTGTCGAGGTGGTGTACCCCCTTAAAAAAAAGAGAAAAATAGAGAAAGGGGCGGAAGTAATCAAGATCCTTTAACGAGATAACGTGTCATTTTTCCCACGAACATCTAGACAAGGGATAACCAGATTTTTCAAGAAGGCCGTGACGTAGTGACGGTATGCGAATGGACCGACAGGATTTATCAGAACACGCAGGCGGAGCACATCATCACGAACGTCGTGTCCGGTAGGAAGATGCGCGTGCAAAAGTACAACTTCCCCGATACGGTGGTTTGGAATCCTTGGCAGGAGAAGGCACGCGACATACCGGACTTCGGTGATGACGAATTTCCTAATATGATATGCGTCGAGAGCGGACACGTCAGTAGTCCGGTTATACTTCTACCGGGAATGACTTTTGAAGCCAGCCAGATATTGCAGGTAGGAATTGATTGAATTTCTTGTCAAAATTATTCTTCGAATCATCTAACATATATCTTCTTGAAACATCATTCGGCTGATGTTAGCCTGTGAGCTAAGCTCGTCGAGTACCGACCTCTCCTGGTGCTCGTTAAAGTTCGGCTCGTTAGGCGCCTACCGGACTCGTGTATGGATCGCTAATTAGCTGATCAGGAGCTGCTCGTGAAGCTTGCTTCTCCGGTAATTACTTGCTCGCCCATAGAATTATTCTATCGATCGCGCGGACGTGTCACTACTTTGATGTTGCGATAACGATCGGAAGTTACGTCGTTATCGAAATTCCAAAAAAATGTTTGTTTTTTTATTGTTTTTTTCTTCTAAACTGCAATTTCCTAGTCTACTCTTCGCCATCTTGTTCGCTAACTTCGACGTTTGTACCTACGTACCAACGTAGTAACTTTTGTAGAAAATAAGATGGCGGACGATGGCGGGGAATCGGTTTTTGCGAAGTCCCAAGTCTCCTCGGACACCGGACACTTTCCCTGACCTTTACTTTTCCATCCCGGCTAAAGCTGGCAATGACGAATATTCCGAGATAACGAGGCGAATCGTAAAAAGCTTATATTTGTCTTCTTCGGGAGTCCTTTCTTCTTCTCAGCTGCCCGAGAGTGAATCGATCGGTCTTGCATCGAGATACGAGCGCCGAGATCGAATCCTATGGTGGGAGTTATAAATCGACGGCTTATGCGTCGCTCGCTTGAATATCTCGTCTTCTTTCACGTACGACTTCTTTTACGTGTCTATTGAAAACGATCATATCGAACGGGATGGCATTTTTATCTGTTACAAATCGAGTAAAGCTTCAAATATTTCGGAAAATAGAGCTTCAGGGTCTTCGCTGATAAAAATAGTAATGATATATGTCTAGCCACCATTTTCTCGATACACCGACGTCCATTTATCATTTTCTTCAAAGGAATACCGTTTTATTTGTTATACCAACTTTGTATAATATTTTTTAACGTTTTTAATATTCTGAATGTCGTAACTTAAATTTTTGCAGCCACTTTAAATTTCACGCTTCAGTAACTTTTGAATATTTCTGAAAGTTATCTTTTTATACAACTATTTGGACCTAAAAACAGCAACATTTGATTTTGTAAAAAAGAATCGACAATTTTTTTAGAAGAATTGGATGAACATAAGACCGCTAGAGCAAAAGATAAAGAAAGATAGTGCTTTTTCTTCGATGTTCGATTAACGAGTAAAACTTTGGAACAATTTCGTAGAACTTCGATGCCAAAGTTTCCTGAGAAGGATGAAATTCGACACGCGTTCTCAGCTTGCACGCGTGAGCATATATACAAATTGCCTGCATCCGAATCTCCTCATGTTCGAGGTTTCCTCGAGCATTTCTATCCCCGAAGTAAAAGCAGCATAAAGAATCTGAACAAAGGAAAAATGAAATAATTTCATCATTAACAAAAAAATAAAGAAAGAAAATATTCGCAATATTGTAAAAAAAACAAAAACAAAAATAAATTCCACAGGTGATGTGAGTAGAGGGTGGATCAAGTTCACACGCGAGCAGCAACGTCACCGGTGTCAACAGCAGCGGTTCATTCCTACCGTCTGCTACGACGACCGTTTGGTCCAGCAGCAATCCCGGTTGGCGTTATATCTCGCCACCACCGCCGCCGCCACCACCACCTCCGCCACCTCCGCCACCACCACCGCCGCCACCCTCGCAGCAGCCAGTAGTCTCCTCCGTGCACCATCTCTCGTCTCAGCATCTCATTCAGCAGCAGCAGCAGCAGCAACAACAGCAACAGCAACAGCATCATCATCACCACCATCTTCATCATCATCATCAACATCTGCATCATCCTCATCATCCGCATCTTCCCGCTCACCTGCACGCTCATTGCGTCACTCAGAGTTGCACCATTTGCTCGCTCAATCTCTAAATTCATGTGAAATCTTCGATCGGACGAGCTGACCCTCGTACAGCACGATATATTCGTCAAACGTTTTTAAAGGAAACCTTGCTGTGAAAATTTTGGGTTATACGATTATTATTAAAAGCAAGAACAACCGAATCCGTTGAGTGGGATAATTTTTGTTGATAAAAGGTTCGTGTTATACGAGGGTTCCCGCGCAATTTTTCCACCACACCGCATCATAGCCATGCTCTCAAACCGTACCGTATTACAGGAGGATCGTACCTATGCGTTGCTCGAGTGTATCGCCCACGCCGAATTGTTAAAATTTCTTTTCTTGTTTTGTAACTTCAACAAAATTGAGATTTGTTAACATATTCACCGGCGTCCATATTTGACGTTAACTAAACAACGAAATGCGTGATTAAATTGGAAACAAATAAAACATGATATATTGCATATTTATTTGGCTGTCGGTCACCGGTGACCGACGCACCGGTGAACGTGTTAAAAATTCCTCAAACCAATGATTGGTCGATACCTTTTCTTCGCCGGCACGTATACTTGTTTTACGATCGAACGGGATTTTATGTCTCCCCCTTTTTTTTGTTGCTTTCCGTTTTATGGACGCACCTCCCTTAACGTGCTAAATATCGTTCGGTGCATCGGTCGGAGTCGAGCAGAAATGCACGGACCGGACGATTGTTCCTCCCCTTCTTTAAATACTGTTATCCGAGACTACCTAACGAGAACTATTATTCAAAGTTCAATAAATATAGCGATTAACTCCGAGTTCTTGAAAATCTATGCGATTTTTCGTCCGGTGTGGTCGGCCTTTTTAACGTTGGATCTCTTATATCACGTGCGTTATTATGTGTACATTCCAATTGTTTACACCAACCTAGTAGTTAACAATTTGAAAACCAATTCCATAACGTGCGCCGTGTTCCGTTTGAACAGCTTTTTTTTTATACGTGATAGCATAATAGAATAGCTTCGCTTGCATTCGAATGAATTTCCTCGTTTTTTCTTTCAAAATTTACAATAAGATATAACAAAAGTTATTGTCGTATTTGTTGCGTTAAATTTTAATGGCGTATAAGCAACGTGAACCAATTTTAATTTTTTTTTTTTTTTAGAGACCCTGCGATGTTATATCGTCGAGTAAAAGAAAAACTGACTTTTCATTACGATCGACCTACGATAAGCGATTATTCACCTATGAACAATACAGATATGGTGCTAAATATTACAAGTATGACGTCGTTTATAATAGAATAGCGAAAGTAGGTAAGCTCGTTCTTGGCATTTCTTTTTTAGGATCTGCCGAGGACTTCAAGAATGGAAAAAAAAAAGATAATCTTCCTGCCAACGCGTTCGACTAAACGTATATTCCTTTTTAACGTTTCCGTCGTCGTTAAAAGAATAAAAAAAGAAAAAAAAAGAAACGAAAGAAAACGATACATCATCGAAATAGATACGTAAGAATATATTTATGCCATAAATACGCGATTACGATATTAAACGTGAGAAGTTAGCCGCCTCTGATGCAATACTTGTAAAGAATCATCTTCTAAAACTATATTTGTTAAAAATTATCATTCGTAGAGGCAAGAGATGTTTTTAGAAAATTATTGTTTCTTGGAAATTATAACAAAAAAAATACATCTTTTAATATTCGGATCGTTATTAAATACTATGAGTTGTTTATAATCACGCTTGCCGGTATTTTACTTTCGTTACATCACGCTCATTGATAATCGTTTAAAATAAATAATAAAAAAAATGAAACGATCCGAGATAATATTTTTAACTATAATTCAAACGACTCGCAAAAGCAGACACTTTTAAAATAAGAAAACTAAGGGTAGCTCTATTGTAATCTCGTTGTTTCACTATCGGATGAAATCGGTATCGTGTCCAATAATCTTTGTGAATCGATCAAGTAACGCGAAGGATGATACGATTTTTAATTAGGTAAATTATGAAATAAGTTTATCGATCGTCGCTACATTTGCGAACGAGACGTTTTTATCCGCTAATATAATAATTTCATGGATAACGAAATTAGTTTTCATCATTATAGGAACTCGTTACGTATATAATAATATATACTTAACGTTAGCTAAGACAATTTTGTTATACATATTATAATAGACGCAACACGATATTAAACGTACAACGTGCGAAGTTTTTAAAAGTGAATGTAAGACATCGTTCTTTGCATATAAACGTATATAAACGAACAGTTTTCAGCGCATAAAAACGCAGACTATTTCCTCTGCTTATTCATGTATTGGAAATGCCAAAATATAATTACAATATAAATGGATACATCATTTTTGAAGGTATTCAAATTAACTAGTAAAATTCTTGGCTGTTTAATTACGCATAGAAAAACACAAAAAAAAATAAGTAAACTATCTCATAAGGGTTTTTGGTCTTTAGAGGCTAGACGCTAACGTCCATGGTTAAATATAGCATTACATTTCTCTTTTCCTTTCCCATATTTAGCATTAAGATTTGGTCTTCCACTATATACATTTATTAGATCATATTGCGTATGCCATTTGACTTTTAACAGAAGTAATGTTTATATTCGAAGTACTATTTGTAATTATAAACAAATTTCAGAACTACGATTAAAATAGTATGTTAAAACTGTACTCTTTTTGGGAAAGTGCAATAAAATATGGAAAATAAATAGTTAAGCTCTAACATAATCTTTCTACTGATCGTACAAACAAAAAAATTAAATTAAATACATATACAAATACTTTCGCGTCGCAATAAATTATTTACTTTTTACAGTCTTTCATGTTCTATACATTACCGATGTAATAGAGGGAAGTAACGGCACGTGCTGGTGTTAAATATTAATAAATTTGAACAATTTATTACGAGAGAACGACGAACGTACATGTCCTTCTGCTTTGTCGTTCTGCGCTTCCACTTAATTACACAACATATTAAATAACTGAAACTTGAATTTACACACTCAAAATTATTACTACGAATACTATAGTATTCAATTAATATCCTTAAAATCTACTCCAGTCAACTGTGCTTTCTTTGACCGTTAAGGTATAGGTAACGATAGTTTTATACACATTGACTATTATTATATGAGTAATATGTAAATAACAAGGTCATCGTGACTAAGTCCTGTTGTATATCGTATCCTTAGATACAGACAATAACGAAGAAATTCTCTAAAGTCAAAAACATTGTATACACTTTATGCAATCGCAGTAAGTATGTCATTGATGCTTCGTGATCGTGAATTTTAAAAACATGCTTGTAAAGTTTGATTGCAACGGTGGTAGAAATTTACATATACTTTTTTAAAAGTTATCTCGCAGCTTGCTTAGACTTCTCTTGTTGGTCTTGTTGCTTTTTCAGTTGTTTTTCTCTCATACGTTCCGCATCTCTAAAACATCGCATCGATAATTTCAGATGAAGATCCGTGACACAGACGATAACACCTTCTAGTAAAAGTTTTGAAATGCTTACAGGAGATCTAATCTACAAAGAGGAGAACGTATACAATTAAAAAAGAAAAAAGAATAAGCAGCTTACCGTGCCTTTCGTTGTTCTAATGAAAGACCTTTATTGCTGTCCTGCTCTGCGGCAGCTTTTTTAACAGTCTTCTTCATATTTTTAGCTCTGGCTAGTTCACGTTGATTTCCACCTGCAATAAAGAATTAAATAAAATTAGAAACGCGTAAATAAACATATTTGTTTGTTTCTAACGCTTATAAATGCTTTGCTTATGTTTTACCTTATAAGAAAAACAAATACTAGACATTATAACCAATAAGGGTAAACAACACACTCCACTACGTATCATTTAATTTTTCCAGCAGACAGAGAAAAAAGATAACAAAACTATATGTCAACAAATCATTCAAAGAAACGTGGGAATCTGCTAAAATTCGGGATTACTTTAGGAATTTTCTAGAACGTCTACACTTTCGTCACATTTCAACGATTGCATCACGTATTCCGAATTTCTATATAAAAAGTAAAAAGTTCTATTGAAAAACAGAACTATATATATTGCTCGTAACGATCTCTGTTCGACATCGTCGATCGTTGGACTAAAAAAAAAATTCGACAAACATCTCAAAATAGCCGTAACCGAGCCACTACTGCCGTAGAGTTAAAAGAAAACTCGTGAATCACTGAAGAACGCATAAAAGCAATGTTCTAATAATTTAAAAGTTTGCACGAGATACGCGGTCGATAAGTGTTTTCTTCGATTTAAAAAAAAAACCAAACAAACAAAAGTTTTCTCATAATCATACTCCTGATGATTGCACCGATCGCTGATCTACGTGACAATGGCACCGATCACTAAATCAAAAACTATCGTTCGTTCGTTTCAGTGATATCGGCGCAATACCGAAGAAAATATACATAGCAACAAACTTACGGGTCATTTTCTTTCAGTTCTTGATCTCCGATAAACAAGTACTTCAAAATTTGACCAGGTGAAACGGCGAAAAGCACCGCTACGATTCGCCTGCCACCGCGACAGCTATCACTAAAACAAGTATACTAACTTCTAAACCAAAATAAACGACTTCCTTCGGTAGCAGAACGTCCTCTTCGCGATACAAAAGTACTGCTCGGCTGTACTCGGAGCAGCACAGAGCAACCAACCCACGCAGTAATGTAAAAACATTGAGTTAGTTCGGACAATCGCGTTGAGAGTGCGCTGCTATCACTGCTACCGTCGCGTCATCTAACGGACACCGTTTAAAATGAAAAACGATAACACTAGCAGCGATTCTCAACTCTTATCGACATACTTACATACATCGTATCTTGCTCGTTGATATCGAACAGTTTTCGATGATAATATTTGTTAACAATTGGAAAACTTCCGGATGGCACGATAAAAATTCGACCGATTAGCGTAAGTGTAAGCGATAGGAAAAAGATTAATTAACGATATAATCTTCATTGAATTCGGAGAAAAGATTCAGTGATGATCGCGAGTAGACAGTGGAGATCAACGTAGTTATTTTAAAATCTAAAGGGAAGAAACGAACGGAACGGAATGGTATGGAATCGATGGACAGCAGGCAGGTGCCAACATGGCGACTGTTGCGCTCTGTTCTTGTGCGACATCGCCCTGCATGATGATGATATCTTTTTGAGTGCTCGAGAAAACCGGGGAAATAAAGTGACAAGGGAAACGATGTCTTAAATGGCTCAGGATACATGGAAAGAAGATTACGTCTAGCAAAATGTCAACGAGATCGCAACTCACAAAGGATCTAAACGGTTAGTCTCGTTTACAATGTTTACGTTCGTATAAATCACCCGATCTGTCATCCTTCGTAGATACATGTACGTAACCCGAAAGACCGGTGATTCATTGCAGTAAATGTTTCTTTCCTACGAGAGCTTAACCTGATTCGGTCTTATTATTTTTAAATAAAACTATTTTCTTTGTATATGTGTATATATATATAATTCAAATATTTACATTGAGCGGTTCGAAATCTTTATATTTATGCGTACACAACGATATGAATAATTCATTATTTGCAGAATCGGTGAAAGCACTACTTGGTAAGCATGTCAAGATACTGCTGAAAAATGTTGTTAAGTTAGAAACCAAGCCGGATAAACAAGAAAACCGCGTTCTTGTAAGTAAAATGGAAAACATTTTCGTAAATTTAATGTTCCCCTTTTACTAGTTTGTTTATCAATGTTTATTACTTCAGGTATTTTCACCATGCCGTCTTTTTCTTTTAACGGCCAAAGTACCCACAAGGGTAAGTTTCTATCTTTTATGTCTACTTTGTTTAAAATATACCTATACTTATAAATATGTCATTTTACAGATCGACTGCCACTTCCATTATTTAGAAATAGTATCTATAGAGTCCAAAAGAGCAAATCAATTATGTTTGACTGTAGGAGAAAGATTTTACAATTTTACTACAACCAGCGTGGGTGCAGATACAACCGAAGTCGATGCAATGATCGAGGCCTTACATACTGCAATTCGCAATATCTTTCCTACAGTACCATTAAAGTACATATTCTTTAATTAATTTCAATGTTTTATATATAGTACTGTCGTGTTTACGTATTTTATTTTCCAGTTATATTATAAGAAAAATAGAGGTAATTCCAGCAAGCAGATTACAAACCATAAGAGGTAGCGAATTAGCCAGAAGCACAGAAGCAACAAGACACACAGGGCCTTGCGGTGGTTTTTCCACTCAATATGCATGCATGTGCGATTTACACGGTGTACCATATAGAGAAGAAGTTGCCTGGGTAAAAGTCATACTTTTATGATATATAATAAATTAAAGATCATAGGGTAAAAATATATTCATGTGATTACTATATTGATAATATGAAATTTTAGGATGTAGACACAATATACTTATCCCATGATACCAGAGAACTTAATTTAAGGGATTTTGACCATTTAGATCAAAAAGATTTGGTACCGATAATATCGGCTTTGGAATATAATACCTGGTTTACAAAATTGAGAGCATCTCATCTGAAATTAAGCCATGAACCGCTTGAACGATTATTACATGTTATGCGTAGGTCCTTATCTATTCAAGAACTTTATTTGGATAATCTTGGAGTTAAATGGTAAGAACATGAATGAAATGAGAAGTAGAAAATGAGTCCCTTGAAAACACTGATAAACATTAGATTTCCTTTATAGGGATTTTGCACACAAACTGTCATTAGCCTTAATTTCTAATGCTAATACAATGTTACAGACAATAGATCTGTCGCATAATATGATCGAGGATAAAGGCAAGTTTCATCCAGGCACTGAAATTTTATATCTGCAGCTTATGTTTTAGTACACCCATTTTGTGCATTGACTTTCCCACTATTTCTTCATATGTACTGGAATTCCTCTGTATGAATTTTATATTTTTGTAGGAGCATCTAGCTTGTGTGGGATAATTGCCAAGTTAATGCAAGGTGTGCAAAATGACCACATATTCTTACTAGAATTAATACTCATCACTGATATTTATTATTTTCATTCCATTTCATTATTTGCCAGTACACATAAAGTATTTTTATTTTTTAATCGTTCTAATTAATTTGATATATGTTGTAATTAAAATATTTTATGCATGTTTCACAATTTATAACTGTAGTTGTACTAATTTATGTGCCACACTTATTTGCACTTTTAGAAATTTTTGTAATTCACTACTTTGTAGATAATACGAATGCATCTTGGGTTCTTACATTTTTAGCAACATTTGCAATGTGTAATTACTATAATACTAAATTAAAACCTATTTGTGGCTAAGCTAAGAAATTAAATAATTGATATAAGTATGTAAATATTACAGAATGTTTATAATAATGTATATTTTAATCTCTCAATTTTAAGGAGCTACCCATCTGAGTGGTCCTATTGGAAAATTACCCAAAGGATTACAAAAATTGAATTTGGCTCACTGTGGATTAACTGGAAAAGGCATTGGTCAAATAGCACATGCGTTAAGTTTAAATAGGAGTATGCCAACTAGTCTGCAATACTTAAATCTTTCAGAAAATACTTTGAAAGATGACATTAATGTAAGTTCATGTTTGATTAATTTTTTTATACATCTATTTGTATTGTAATCTCTTACAAAATTAATTTATTTACAGAATTTATGTAACTTTCTGGCGCAGCCTAATAGTCTAACACACTTAGATCTTAGTGGTACAGATACTACCTTAGAATGTGTAAGTGTACTTTTTAATATTTGTCTCTCTTCCAGTTTTACAATAATTCATAGTATTTTTCATTTTTGTATAGCTATTTGGTGCTTTGTTGCGAGGTTGTGCAACTAATCTAGTCCATCTAAATGTTGCTCGCAATTCTTTTTCAAGTAAAAAGACCAAAGAAATACCTCCCAGTTTTAAGCAATTTTTTACAGCAACACTTTCATTAAAGTACTTAAATATCTCTTTCTGTAAATTACCACTGGAGGCATTGAAACATTTGTTGCTTGGTCTGGCATGTAATGAAAGTACAGTAGGCTTAGAACTTGATATGAGTGGAAATAATTTAGGTTCTATGGGTGCTCATGTTTTGGAATCTTGTATACATGGTGTGAGATGCATAGCATCATTGGATATTTCGGACAGCAGTACGTACGTTCTAAATTCTGTGAACTAAAAATTAGTGTGTAACGACTAAATGTCATATCTCACGTAATTGTATATTTTTAGATATGGATGTTGATTTAGCGCAAGTAATTACAGCCATAGGTAAAAATAAATCTATAAAACAGCTATATATGGGTAGAAATACAACCGGTATGAAAAGCAAACACATTGCTGTCGTAATGGATGCTTTGGTTCAAATGTTGCAAGAAGATGATTGTGTTCTACAAGCATTACATTTACCTGATTCTCGTCTAAAAGCTGATCTCTACAATTTGATTAATGCCTTGGGTAGTAATACGTGTCTTCATACATTAGACATAAGCGGAAATCAGATTGGAGATCCAGGTGCAAGATTATTGGCTAAAGCATTACAAATCAATAATCACTTAAGGACTATCATCTATGATAAAAATAACATCACACTCCAGGGTTATGCGGATATTGTTCATGCTTTGGAAAAGTATGTTCAATTTATGGTAGAATGGTAACGTATGTTGATTTTCTAAACTGTCCATGTCATATTCAATTACAGAAACTGTAGCGTGAGACACATGCCATTTCCGATTTTCGATCTCCAACCTTGCATGAAAACATCTGCTGAAAAAACGGAACAATTAGCCAAAAAAATACAGGATTTACTGCAGAGAAATGTTACACCATGTAAATACAGTCATGGACAAGCATTTAGACTTCAACAAGGCTTTTTGCTAAGTTCTACACAGCAGATGGTTGATAGACTTGTAGTTCAAACTCAGGACACTATCAAAGCCATAGCTGCTGAAAGCTGTGATGCAAATAATGATATTAATTATGCCACTGGTTTAATACAGGATGCTGACAATTCTAAACAGGTATGAAAAAACATTATACATATTGTATTAACTTGTAATCTAACATATGTATTATTTGCAGCTTCTTCCAAGATTACACGAAGTATTACAGAGAAGAGATGAAAATAATCCAATTGAATTAAAATTACACGATATGGGCAGTGAACTTCATAAAGTAGTTACTATGTACTTACAGGTATTTTTTTCTTTAATAATTAATACAAAATATTCAACGTGTAACAACATTTACATTTCTAAATTTTTTAATGTTTTTTTAATATAGGATTCATTGGATGCAATGCTTAAATGTGCAAATGAACAGTGTCCAACTATACTTTCGCAAACAGTAATTAGAGGAGATGAAAGTGAACCCATTGCTGTTGAAGATGATCTTCGTAGTATTTGTAAAGAAAAAAATCATATAAGTGCAGAATTTATTCATACAACTATTACAGAACAAGCCGGTGCTGACATTGTCAATAGAGTCAAGTAGGTCCACTTTATCTTAATCATAAATTTAAAATTTCATAACTTGAATTAATTAAAAAATGTTTTTTTTTTAGCGAATTAAACCTAGCAGTTGCTGCACACGTGTCTGACAGGATTACAGACGAAGTAATCGAATCTTTGTCACGTAGTTACAAAACTTTGGTGAGTAAATCATATTTACAAAAATCTTGTACTCTCTAATTATATGGTATTTATGAAATCTTACATCCACAGATTGGAGATTGCGACAGTCGAACAAGAAGCAGTACTCCAGATGTATTACGTCCAAGTGCAGGTTCTATGAGTAGTGGGAGTGTTATTGGTGTTACAAGTGCATCTGGTGTTTCTATGACATTACATGGTGGAAGGACTAGTCTTATTTCAGAAGTTGAGTGTCCTCCAGAAACATACTCTTTGGCAAATTCACTTAGTCATTGTTCCAGTGACCAATCACCAATGGTAATTTTAATTTATTATTTCTTTGATCTTATTGTTTCTGCATGTCAATCAATTTATGTTAATCATAATTATTTTTACTCCTTCTATGTCTGTCTAGAAATTGGATTATTTGAATCTCGTAAGTATGGCAAAGAAAAATTAGTATGTAGAGCCTATGCTTATGTGATTGTACATTTTGACGTGTTTTTTATTAAGAGATAAACACAGTTGACTTAGTTTACTTCTATATTCCAAACTCTATATCACGTTTATTTGTTTATTTAGGCAACTCCGCACTTATCTAATAAACGGAAGAGTCTACATGGACGAAAATTAAGACCAAAGTCCGTCGTAGATTCCGTGGAGGGACTATCGGCAGATGACATCCCTGATCTACTTCCATCGCTGCCAAAAAGTCAGGCAGAAGGTGAGTTTCATAAATTTTACGTTATCAATGATAATAAATTTTACAAATACCTGATGATGATAATAAATGAAAATATTTTTTTATTTCACAGCTATTTCAGAGACTGAACATTCCTTAACAGAATCATTAGATTCAGTCTCAGAATTGCCTAATACCGTAGGTCAACAATTACAGCACTTAGTAAAATCCAGGCCACGAAGAACAAAAACTAGGGCACCTACCAGACCGATGTTAAGACCAGATCAACCTGTAGATGGTTTAGCTCTCGGTGAGGGTCTAGATGTATTTTTCCGGCCTACTACACCAACCACGCCTCTTATCTCTCCCACAAGCGACGATAGGTACTATATATTCTTTTTAAATCTCTATTAATAGTTCATCAGATTTTACAATTTAATAAAAATCTTTATAGCTCTTTACATACATTCCCAACGGATGGAAGTCCAAATTTGTCCCTAACGAGTCACAAAAGTATACCGCCTGAAGTAGATAAGAAGCATGGGTGTAACTCACCAATGTTAAAAACGCTCCTTGAACCAACACCACGCTCAAGGTCCAG
This sequence comes from Odynerus spinipes, assembly GCA_032403825.1. NCBI lineage: Eukaryota > Metazoa > Arthropoda > Insecta > Hymenoptera > Vespidae > Odynerus > Odynerus spinipes. The sequence goes on along the minus strand of JAIFRP010000002.1, from coordinate 5,746,327 downwards.
CGATAACTTAGAGAAATTCTCTCCCCTTGTTGGAAGACGATCGCAGGGCGATTCGCCGTTAACTGCATCACCGCTAGCTCGGCGAAATACAACCGATAATGCTCAAGGACACGACAGAGTTATGTCCAGATATGATAATAATAAGGATTCGTATAATAACAGTATTATGAGTACTTCCGTTGATTCTTCCAAACGAAATACTCTACCGAATGTTGGATCCGTCACAAGCACCCGTAATTCTCGAGAATCGGAAGACTGTGGAAAAATATTACAATTACAAAACAACGCAAACGAGAAAGAAAAGTCGAGTTCACAAGCAATGCCTTCCGTTAAACTTCGTTCCACTGGTTTCGATCTTAGAAGTCCGACTAACGGCAGCAATAGTAAGAGTTCATCGGAAGCGTCTAAATCGCCGGTATTGAAGTCAGTAGGTAAAGGAAATAATTCTACGAGCGATGGGAAAAATAATGGTGCTCTTTTAAAAAATAAACCCGTTCCTCCTGCTACGGCACCGAAGCCACGGCCTTGGAGCATGGCTGCTGATAGAAAATCTGGTAAACTTTGTAATTTTTATAATTAACATTCTGTAGAAAAAAATTAAGTTCCTTGTGATAATGTAAAAAAATCTATCGTAGGTGAATTTAGTTTATTGAGCGATAGTTCCAGTCCGAACACATCAGCAGGAAACACACCTGACTCCGGTGATGCTCTCGACGAATCAACAGACAGCGGTGTTAGCGGTCCAGCGTCTTTACCGCCTACATTGTCAGCAAGTAGCACCGCAAGTTCGCTGAGTAACACTAGTGTAGAGAAGAGATCCGTCAGAGAATTGGCAGCTAGTTTAAATAAGGGGAAAGCTGATAAAAAGGAAAACGGTAAAATCCCAAAATGTTTATAACATTGCATGATCGTTCGGTGTATCGTAACCCTGTATACACTGCTCGATTCGAACGTCACTGTTAACCATTATTAAATATTCATTTTTTTGACAAGCCTTATAATAGTTCAGAAGTGCATGACAAGCCTTAAATTCATGAGCCTTGCTGTATATATTATTTTAGAGCATAGCACACCTGCAGCATGGAGGTCGGTGCTTCAACGTCCTACTGACCGACCAGTCGCCAAGGTACTTTACGAAATTTTCTTCTTTAATTTTCTATATATATGAAGAAAGAAGTATATTTAGTAAATATCTATTGGTAATGATCGTTCTTAAAAATCCTTCAAGCTTTCTATGATTTAAAGCTATACGCAAATATTTTACATTGCAAAGATTTTATTTTTCAAGTTATGCCTGTACTGCGTATTTAATGTAACATGCCTTTTTTAAACTTGCCTTAAGAATCTCTGCTTTTCTATCTTCTTAAAGTGTAATACAAAATTGATTTTTATTGTAATCCTTATTTTTTATCTACAAGTATATCTTTATTTTAGGTAACGGAAGCGCCGATAACGGTTGAAGATTCTCCGTTCAGCTTTAAACTTCGCCGCACTTCGTTTTTACGTGATTCAAATTTTAATTATGACAACGATGTTGTTGATGTTTAATGATGCAATTCCGTATAATATCACCAAGTTGACTACTATGAACATGCATCAGAATAATAGAAAATGAATCTCGGAAAGATGTTCAGCAAAGCATTTTTATGAATTGCACAACAGAATAGCACATTGTTTGTTTATATATTCGTGCCATAAGACATCCGACAGCATATATATATATATTTACTAAATTGACACTTGTATTAGAAACAGGGTAACAAGAGTTTCTATAACAAGTATTAGTCTCCTATTATTACGTCATTAGAGGTTTTATTGTATATTATAACAGAGTATTACATTTACCACAGGATTAATTTAAATTTCTACCGAATACAGATAGTTCGCAGTAGGGTGGGGAGGGATATATTCTAATCTGAAATACTTCCATTCGAATCACAGCCAATGCGTTCTGCATTTCTCTGAACTTTTAGATAAAGGCCTGGTATAATATTGTACATGATATTATTGAAGTAATTTACAAATTGGTAACTTGTTTTAATATTTAAATATTTATCTGTTGTCCGTCTGTACATTTTAGATAAGAGACTGTGTAGATTAGATAAACGGAAGTGTTCTGGCTATGGAATAACAAATTATTTCTATCCTATTGGATGGAGTTTTGTAGATGTCAACGTAATAAGTGCCTATTACGTATGATAAAAAAAAGAAAAGTTGATCTATTTTTAATTTGTTGGACAAAAAGTATTTGTCTTCCAACGTTTAATGTGAGTATACAATCTATTAAGTTTTTTTTTTATAAACATTTTTACAATAGAAGTTCACAAAAGGAACACGTCTGTCAAACAGCAGATCTCTTTCGTTCAGTGTTCAGAACTCTTGTTTATTATCCTGGATATGGTATATATACGCACTTCTTTTTAAGAATTTTGAATCATGCTATAAAAAATCTATATA
>JAIFRP010000002.1:5699531-5729542 GCA_032403825.1 Odynerus spinipes | reverse complement strand
TTTTTTTAAAGATTTTCACATATTTCTAATAAGCCTATATTGAGATTTCACGCGATAATCATTTGCAATGATTACGCCCATTTAATTAGATTAAAATTAAAAAATTAAAATAAAAATTTTAGATTTATACTACTTTTTGTCTGAGCAGCTCATATATACATATATATAGGGTGTCTGGTTCCAGGTGCTCCACCGGGGAGATGCTTGTTTAATGGACAAATCAAAGCAGAAATATCGAAAATTATTTAAATAAATTCCGCATAGTTAACGAGATATTAACAATCAAAGATTGTATTGTACCCATTGAATTGAATAACCCACCGCTTGGGTGGGAGGAGCAATCCACAATAAACATTCCACTACTGGTAATTGTTTCTTACGGCTCACTTCATCTCTCGCCTAATATTAAGATCAAGTGAGACGTTCTAATCCACCGATCTCTCTAATTGGCCAGTCTTTGATTGTTAATATCTCGTTAACTATGAGGAATTTATTAAAATAATTTTCGATATTTCTGCTTTGATTTGTCCATTAAACGAGCATCTCCCTGGTGGAGCACCTGGAACCAGACACCCTGTATACATGTCATGTCATAAGTATTCAGTTAAATTGACGGATATGACGAAACTAGGTACACGTCCAACGTTGAATAAATTCACTATCAGTGTTAACATTCCCGTACCGCGTGTACCGCGTTAAGAAGCACACGGAGTGCATACATCGGTCGTTTCGCAAGAGTGGGAAGGAAATAAACGACGCGAAGGTGGAGGAGGTAACCCATGCAGCCCTTTATTCATCGCCGTCGTCATCGTCCTCGTCGTTGTTGTATTCTCTCCTGTTCTTAACATTTCTCAGACCTGACTCACCGTACCATGACGGAGGTGCACGGTTCTCACGCTTTTCTCCTGCTTATGCACACGCACCAGATTTTCTCATAAACTCGGTGCGTGCGACGGGATGTGTATTTTCATCCCTCGCAAAGTGGCGAACTTCTGTAAAGAGAAAAGCAAAGGGTCGAGAGGGGGGGAGTTAGGAGCTGAGTTAGAAGGATGACGTTATCTTTGGATAGTCAACTTCCAACTTTGCAACGGTCGCCACTCATCCGCGTGGCACGCGCTCCCGCCTAGCCAGAAAGTTAATTTTACCTGACGTGATCTTATTCGTGAACTTGACGGGGTACTCGAATGCGAGAGGCACGAGTTAACGACACGAGCTGGTGAAAACAAGGAAAGGCTAGTAGAGAGAGAGGGGGGGGAGAGAGATTTATCTTGTCTCTTTGAGATGGCTAAGCTCTGACTCATACGTCGTTCACCGTTGGAGAACTCGTTGGAGAACTCCCTCCCATTTCTCTCTCTTTCTCCGGTTCTCTTTCACCTTCGTCCTTTAACACGTTGATCGCCAAGAAAACTGGTCCTTGTAGGTGCCCACTTATTGTGAGTGGCACAATTTAAGCAGGGGTGCCACCTACGCGCGTTCGCGAAAGTAATTTTTATCGAATGTTATCTTTACCTTAGGTAGAATTTTATAAAATCTCGTCTGGATTAAAAGGGAGGGAGGGAGATTTGAAATATGACACGTACTCATTTTCTATACCACCGCGTATATTAAAAACAAAACAGTATACTAATACGCGATCTTCGATGGAGCCCCGTAAAAATAACCAATCACAACTCTACCCATTAACTCTATTATCTCGAAGAATCGATAAAAACAAATCGATTTTATAAACCACCGCGAGTAGCTTCGATGACGCTGGTCTCTTGATACAAAGGTGTAGCAGCAAAGATCGTCTCGGAGCAGCAAAGGATGGTAAGCTCGCGTTCGTCTTCGAGCAGCATCGACGGTACGAACGAAAAGGAGACGAGAAGCAGCTTGGACGCGGGGGTTGAAGAGGAAGGCGTTAACAAGAACGGTCAAGAGTCGCTCTCGTCGAACGCGAGCGTTGGATTTACCGGGGAGCCGACTGCCAGCGCCATCTCGCGGCCACCCGGGAAAACAAGCCAGGGGACTAGCTTCGACACTTCGGTCGAGGGCGCGGAGGGAGGTGGAAGGAGAAGGACAACGAGCACCGACGGCGTCGTCGTCGTCGAATGGGGCCGGCGGTGCAGCGAGCCATCCTCGCTCTCGATGTCGCTCGACCTGCGGAATCATCGTCCGCTCGGTAGCGCGAGCCCTCAAAACGACTCTGGACATTATTCCAGCATCAGTGGCAGTGGTAGTGCCGGGAGTGCTGCCAGTGCCGATAGTGCCGGTAGTACTGGCAGTACTGCTGGAGGTGACAGTGTGATACCCCTCGAAACTAACGGGCTATCCTCTTGCGAGAACGCGAAGCTAGTTGGTGCTCGCGAAGAAGAAGAAAGCTACGAGGGCTTTGGCTTTGGCTCCGGTTTCGAGCCTGGCTTTGGAGCCGGCGTCGACGGTTACGCCGACGGTGACGGTGAACCCGAGGACGGTCGAGACGACGGTGACTCACCTGGTGGCACTAATTCTGCACCATCTCCTACTGGTACCAATCCTTTCGGCAGGTAAGCAATCTTTTCTACGATTTTGTTCCTTTGCTTCCTTCTTTTAATTTCTTTTTCTATCAGAACTTGTTTCCTCCATTTTTGTTTTATGTCCGATACAATTCCTCGCTTTATTTAAACAAAATGTTTCTTTCTTTTTCTATCGCTTCTTCGTATTTTATTTATATTCGTGCTACATTTGATATTTTATACGTATAGAAAAAGTCGTTTTTAAATTTCCGCGCCACGGGTCACGCGGTTACCCCCTCCCCCTCTGTCGTCACTATTTTCTTAACCAATCGAAGATCGCTCCGCGGTGCATAACGCGAGGGACGTTCTATCGCGCTCGCGAGAGTGCAACGTGCTCATTCGACTTATCGATTTGTCCGAAAGGTGAAATTCCAGCGTGCGAACTTGCCGCAGTGTTCGAGTGCGCTCGAACGGAAAGCACGATTTCTCGCTCTGTATCCCCGTTACTTTTCTTCTCTCTCTCTCTCTCTCTCTCTCTCTTTCTCTTTTTCTTTCTCTTTCTTTCTTTTTCTCTCTTATACATTCGTCGTTCGTAAATTCGAATCTTCCCGCGCGAAATCTCATCTTTTCACCGGACGCTCTTGTTTTTCTTTCTTTCTCTTTTTTTTCTTTTCTAATGTGGTTTCGTTTCTCCATTCTTGGAAAAGGAATGCACGTAAATCTGTCGGTTCGACCATTATTCCGCCGTAAAGGTCGGCATTCGCTATTGTTTACGTTACACCGTGCACGTCTGGAACGTCGTTAATTAACTCAACTGCATCGTGTGGCTAGAACTGAAAATGTATCACAGACATTTTCTTTGTTAATGAAAAAGAATCTAAATTCGCTGGAATATTTAGAAACATATTTTAATCGATCTAGGATCTAATTTATAGCGATGTACACCACTTGTATGTAATTCGATTGATTTATTCATAAATTCAAGAAAATCAAATTACAAGCACGACAATTATTTTTAAAAAATCGTCCTCCTACTTTTATTTTTCCAAAATTCCTGTTTACCTTTTCCTCTCGATCGAGATTTTGATTATTCACCGAAACCGGTTGATCTTCCGCTCTCACGATCGTGTTCCAACGCATCGCGTTTCTAATCGATTTTCCAGCGAGTATAGAGAAGAAGTTTTCGCACGAGAAGTGGAGAAAACAAAGCTAATAATGCCGTTGTTATTATTCCGACTACTTCCCGGAGTTATTAATTTAATTTATCGCATTCCGCGGGAAGCGTAGCGATGCATCGTCGTCGGCGGCTCAGGAAGAAATAGATTATGTCGGTGTAGAGCTATGTGTGTTTCCCTGGGAGAAGAATACATACCTTAAATACCGCATGTTGATAAGAAAACTTTTGCTATAGCTGGTAGCATCGTTATAAGTGACGTTACACTGAATATTTTATATCATAGCGGTATTTTTAGTATTCTAAAAAAAGGAGTTTTGAAAAGTTTAGTAGCTACGTAAAATTAAATACATCAATTTTAATATACATCGAATTAAATAAATTCTTTATCCGGAATTGTAGAAAATGAGCAGGAAGAATAAAAGACAAACAAGTTCTGATAGAAAATAGTCTTGCATATTAAATATTTTAAAAATATTTCTTACACTTTTATATATTGTCAATTTTTCTTTATTACATCTATTTTTACGTTACATTTTTAAGTAATTTTTTCCTTCATTCATTCCAGAAATCCGAGGAGTCCGAATTCGACCATAGGAAGGCATTCCTGGCTACGAACATCACTCAGACGAACACCCCCATGGTAAGATATCCCGATACATCAGATTAGAGATTATTAGACAAAAAAAGAAGTTTCGTAAAAGGATCGTGCATCTTATAAATGCGCGGCGGGAACTTCCGTTCGATCTTAAGATGGCGAAAACAATGACGTGTGAAAAGATCGCGTGCGAAAGAGACCGAACGTAAATGTTGTCTCTTGAAAAGAACCTCGTTAAAAATTGTTTTTCGTGACATAATAGCCTCCCTCTACCGTTTTGCGTATTCTTTTACGAAACGTTCGCTCGGTCGTACGATCTCGATTGTTCGGGCGTATTTAATTTTGTGCTCTTGCACGGTCCATGCACTTGAACCATGCTTCTATTGAAAGAGAGGAAAATTTGGCTCGGGTTCGACTCGATAAATCGGTCGTTGGCAAGCCTTGATTAAATTATTATTAACATTCGCGTGGACGTATCGTGTAGTAACAATTTAAATAATTCAGATAACAAGAATTCTAAAAAAAATCTATCCTTACAAAAATATCCAACAAATTGTACAATTCTAATTTTATTAACATTAATATTGCATTTTTTATCTTTCATTTCCAGTTCCGGACGAAAGAGGCTGAGCACAAATGCGTTAGCGAGGTAAGCATCGAGTATTCAGATAATGATAATCTAAACTCGAGTTGGAAAAAAAATTAAAAAAACTCGTATGTCCGTACGATTTCGCGGATGACGTCACGATATGACAATAGCCAATGACGTAACGCGAGGATGAGAAGAAAAAAGTCGTAGAAGCCGAGAGCTCGCCAAGTTAAGTCCTTTCACGGTACTCAAGGAGTCTCGATGACTTTCTAATACGTGGGCGTTATTATTTGATATCGTGGCATGAGAAAATTCGTTTGGAAACTTAATAAACAATCTTATAACATATTCTAAATACGAAAGATGCGCTCGAAGATCCATTCCGATCCGTTCCGTCTTAGAATATTCTATTCTCGTTCTTGCAGCCAGCTATATCGCAGCGGTAGCTTCAATAGTTCCGGAAGAGGCTCTAACTGCGACACTACGGACGATATGTACAGCGATGTGTCTCTAGAGGAAGACGTTATCGATCTAAATCACAGGGTAAGCCTAAACTTTCGATCGGATATATTATGAACAAATTTTTTTGTAAAGTGATATAAGTCCAATTTTGAAAAAGATGAGTTGAGACGAATTTTAGTTAACAATGGATGTCTCTTCGTATTTATAAACATCCTACTATACGAATAAATGGACTTATACTACTTTTCAAAAGACGGTTCATATAATCACGAACTTTTTCTATTCCTACAAAAATTTACGACGATCATCCCACGTAACAGCATTTATTTCTTTGATTGGGTTCCTCGAAAATGTAATTCTGCAGCGTGAGCTGAAAAAATGATAGAGTAGCGTAACGTGAATAACACGATTCATTATGTAAGATATGAGTGGTATCCTTTTGATGCATAAATGCATCAAGTAATTCGTTGTAAACTTAGCTTAGGATTTCTATTTGGGCTACACATATATGTTATCCAATAAGATGACGAGATTCTTTATGCGTTATTTAATTAAACCAATGGGATTTATCGTTGATATGATATATGAACTCTGAGATATCTCTGAACAAAACTACTTATGTAGAAAGATTACTGTGTGTGTGTGTGTGTACAATACATATAAAAAATTTATGCATACGATTTTTGCATTTGGAACATCAGATGCAATGTGACAGATCAAGTTCAACTTCAAACTTATTCGGTTAACCTTCAAAATTTGTCCGTTCCAATTGTTTATTCCTCGGTAAAAAATTTTAATACATTATTTACTAGAGAATACAAAGCTGGGGAGGAAAAAATTAGAAACAACTAGCCCGGTAGCCGATGTGCAACCAAAAACAATCGTGCGAATCCTCGTCTCGTCCACCGGAGCCAGTTCGTCCACCCGATCGGATTAGGCTACCACCTCCTTACGCTTATTATCCTCAGCCCTGCCCCCGTTGCATTGCGTACGACCCATACGGGTTCCATCATCATCATCATCATCAACCGAGTTCACCCTGTCTATCCTCTTACCATAATAATCACGAACACGTTAACGATGTCGTTGACGAAGTCGTTCCCGGAGTTAAAGGACGGTCCTGGTATTTAATTTTCCTAATCATACTGATCCTTGTTGGAGTGGGTTATGGTGTCTACCGTTTATCGAAAATGAATCAAAGAAGTATAGGTGACAGCAGGCAAGCTAATCCTTTACCAGCCATGCAGGTAAAATCGTTTATTAGAAAAGTGATTAGGAAAGTGATTGTGATTAGGATTTTGTTTAAAAAAAAAAATTGATGCAGACAGTGAGGAGGAGGAGAGACGCCGCTCAAAATTGTCCGACCGAATTCTTACACTGCTCCGGTATGATCGCGGAAGTCAGGAAAGAGTGCAGTATGCCTTGCGAGAACTGTAAGAAGCATCTTGCCGTTGCCACGTCCTCGAAAAGAAGCGGAAACAAAAATATCGAGATTAGCTCAAACGATACGTCGGCGGGAATAATCGACGCACGTTCTTCGAAAATTAGCGTGGCTACCGGTATATCCAGTCTGAACGCTAACAAAATTAATGATTAATTTGTTCAGAGAAAAAGAGAGAGGGAGAGAGACGAGGAGAACGTAAATAATAAATATCTCACTGGACGCTGTATGGTCAGTTTAATTGTTAGCGTTAATGAACTTTGCATTATTTTCAATTCCGCTTCGCCTTCGGGAATGATTTTTTGCATGAGGATCCAGAGAGAGATCACGTGTCGCTCGATCACGGTGAGTTATGATTGGTTATACGAAAAGTGAAAGTAAGTACGCGAATGGTACGTTATTGTCGCGATAGATCGTCTAGAGATTGTTCGATAGATTTTGTTTCGGAAAAACAGTAAACGAAAGTTCGATAATAACAACAAGCCCAAGACACATTTCGGGTATACGTTCGCTCCACGAGCGAACACGCTCTCCAAATTAATCAGTTCGTAATGTACACAATCAAAGAAAGGCTCGCACCGTCATCGATCCGCTCGTAAATCCGATAAACTAGCTTTGCGAGAACGCAAAACTAGAGCGAGGAATGGCCTGCGCGAAAACGACATGCAGCGGTATCGTTGGTTGGATAGGCTGGTCCTTTCTGAGTTTCGTGCTGCTCGTGGCGATGATAAGCTACTTGGGATACAATAGTTACAAAGAGTGGAAAGCTAGACAGTGAGGAGACGTCCTGGGATTTATCACAAATTTTCTAGTCCTATCGAATGGCCATTGTTTATCGACTTTCTCTACGATAACCAACAAGGTACGCGTATCTTTGATTATAATATTATATAATAATATAATCTATCTTTTAGTTTTTTTTTCTTCTATCGTATCTTTTATTATAATATTTATTATAAGTCCTCGTCGATTAGCCGTTATAATATTAATAATCATACCTTTATTGATAATCGTGACCGTATTTAACCGTTCCAAAATGGCGGCTGCTTACTCCATACCTTTTCACACCTACCATACTTATTACTTTCGCATTTCTATCTCCCCTCGATGGGAACCGATCTTAGGGAAAGGGAAGAGGACGTTCTCTCCATTTTTGCACCGTGCGAGTGGAATACACGACCTCGAAATGCTTCTCCCGTAAGACCCACGTTAACTTCCTAATCCGCCCATCCCTTGTCCCAAGAGGCACCCACGCATAAATGATGTGTAGTGTAGCATGCCTTTCGCGGAAACGTATGTACGTACGGCAGGAGAAATGTTAGGAATACGAAAGTTGGGAAAAGAGAAGAGGACCTTTAAGGATAGCGTGCACGTTCTACCCCCCTCCCTCTTTCTCTTTGTAGGGCGTATTATATATCACACGCACACACCTACGCGGGTACGTGTATATATCTGTGTACGTATATTGTACAGTCACGCACACATATATATATATTACGTATCAGGATACACATAAAACATATTACATTCACATGTTACACGTTTACGTGTGCAAATCACACACACTTACACACATAAATATATACAGGATGTCTCGTTATAATATTTCCACGCGATAATCTCGAGAAAAATGTTAAACATAAAATTGTCAACTGTCCTATTGATTGTTTATTTGTCTAAGCATCTTTAAAGTTACCCGCCAAGCCAACTTTAATATACGCGTATCGTGAAAAGTTCATAAGGGTGGGCGTTAAACCGCGTTCAACGTAACGCGCAGCCAACCACGTGCGCGCGCAGCATACAAACAAGCCGGACATAAACGAAACGTCACACGCATACGTACATATGCACCCGTGGAAGGTACGGACCGCCTCTCTCGAAGTTATTCAAGACGTAGTGTACGCGGAGAGCACAAATAGCATCGCTGGCTATCGCTCGGTTGCTCCCGGCGCGCACGGCCGCCGAGGCACACGAGGAGGACGAATGTATTTGAAGTGCGTCAAGGAGGCCGGAGAGTGCGCGTCGCGGTTTCTCCTTCGCTTCTTCCCTTTTATTATCGTATTTCCTTTAGGATTATTTTTTCTTTCGCCGGAAGATCGAAGAAGGGAAAAGAGCGTAGTATTCCGGTGTCGTCGTTGCGACTGTCGCGGTGTTGTCTCTTATCGAAGAGGTTATGTTCGTCATGTGAGTGGGAGCGAGGATAGGAGGAGTGCGGGAGAGAGAGAGACAGAGGATGCGTTATTGCCGCCGTTCGATGGCGCGCTCGCGCCTCTTCCTCCTCGTTTTCGTTGTTATCGTTGACGTTAACGTCGTCGAATCGAGAAGACGGTGTGGATGATGGGAGACTGTCAGGGATGACGTCGTTGACGTGACTCGTGCCAAAAGACTTTGAAAAAGGAAGGAGGTTGAAAGTTAAAGAGAGAAAAAGAAAGAGAGAGAGAGAGAGAGAGGAATAAAATAGAAAGAGATAGAATGTGTGACATGGAGTCACGGCACACGAACGACGAAGACGACGAGGATCGAGACGACGAGCCGACATCGGACTCGATCGATCGAGAAGATCGAAGTGGCACCGTTTCCGGGGAGGGGCCACCCTCCGGACCAGGTGCCGGCCTCGAGTACGACCTGTGGGAGGGACAATTTCAGTTCGTCGGCCAGGTGCCCCGTGTTGTCGCGAGTTCGCCGAGACGACGCGTTCCTACGCTCGCAGGACAAGTAAGCTTCGTTCTACGACTTGTCGTGATATCTATTTTAAATTATCGTGATCTTTTTTTTTCCCTTCTTCTATTATTCGTTCTTTTTATTATAACATTAGAACGTTACAGCCTTCGAACTGGCTTCGTATTTTCGAATGCATCGCCAGCGATGCATCGTGTCGAGTACCGTGTTCTGATTTCTCATTCAGAGAACATACTTTGGTTGGCTGCCAAAATCGATCAAAAGTTCGATCCTTTTTGGTACGTCGTGCTAAAATATCCGCTGATCGAATCTTTCTATTCTACTCGTTTACTTGAGATGCGTGAAGCTTAAAAATAGAGCTTACGCGACGTTAAAATGGATTAGATGTATTACAAGCGAGTATGTTGTATGTGTATGTGTGTGTATGTGTGATATACGTATGTGGTGTTTGCTTTTTTCCACCAATCGCCTATCGAAGCTTTTGATAATAGGATAGACGCGTTAACACGATCACAAGCGTATGTTTTCGATTAGTGTGCAGGGTTGCCATGGACACGTCATAGATGCGTCTATGTAGTAGTAAAGGGTATATCGCATCGAGCGATGTGTACATCAATAACACGATGCATCCACGTGTTGCGCATCAAGAGTCAAGGCTATAAATTTATACGAGCGGAATATTATATTATTAGTTTCTTTTTTTTTTAATTTCGCGCCAAAGTTGTTATTATGACTCACGCGCCTGAAATGATTTTTTTGAATTTCCCGCCATCAATTATTCTTATTGCGGCCGTAGTATTTTTGGAATCTAAGCGTTCCCAGAAGATCTATCCGTGAAGTGCCAAGTACAAGGGAACGCGTCTGCCTTTTTTAATAGGCATTAGCTTGAATAGCAAGGGAGGTCGACGGATGCGCATTTTGTATTCCATACGCGAAAGTTCCGCTATTGAGAATGCACGGGTGCAACGCCTTGCAGTGGAATGTTCCTTTACGATCGGATATTTTATCCGAAAGAAAATCTTCGTTCGTAGATTTATATTTAAAATGTAAAAGCAATTAAATTATAAAATAATTATAAAATAATAATAATATCTAATATTAAATAATTGTGTTACAGGTCCAAATGATACAAGAGCAGATGGATGCTTTGGCCGATACGCAGTCTGCCGGCGAGGAAAGGTACGCTAGAGCCAAGCAAGAAAATGCAATTTTGCAAGCGAGAATATTAATGTTAGAAGAAGCTGCAAAAGATGCAGAAGTTAGAGCCGAAGAAAGATTGCAGGTTTGTGCTTTATATTATTTATTTATCGTATACCTTCGTGAAGATATAATATCTTTGTTATATCTTAGGCAGAACAAAGAAGGCATAGAGAATGGGCTAGTCGTTTGGAGAGGGAACGACAGTTACAGTTAGAAAACTATGCTATTAAGTTACAAGCGATCGAATTAGAAGGTTCTAGTTTGAAGGATGAAATAGGAAGATTGCGTGAGCAATTGGAAAGAATTAAAAATGATAAAGCTCGCCTGGAGACTGAACTCGAGGACGCTAAGAGAGAAGCAAGTGCTGCCAGAGATAGCGAGAGACAGGCGATAGCTCGATCTAACGAGGCTAATCACATGCTTCAAGCGGCAAAGGAGGAACTTATAATAAGAGTCGAAAATCAACAAAGACTCGAAGAGCTTGAAGAGCAGGTTGCTCATCTTCAAGCACGCAACAAGAGTATGTTCTTTGCTATATTATTATTTAATGTTTCCATATATTTTTTCTTATAAACATATCACTTTAATATGCCTCTAGGTCTAGAAGAGTTACGAGATGAACTACAAGCTGCAGCAGCTGTGCAAGCGGGTCGAGAACTTTTAATGTTGAATCCTTGCAGTAACGGTACTGAAAAAGGACCTAGTCTAGCGGCTGAATTATTGGCTGGAATGAGTCAAGATCAGGTATGTACCTCTATCTAATTTGAGTATAATTTTATGTTACTACTTCTTTTTTTCTTACCAAACTTTACGTTGTCATAGATGGACGGCTATGCTCTCGAAGAATACGAACCGCCACGTAGTATTTCCGAAGTACGTATAAATAATTTTATTCGTTACTTTCTATATAGTTCCCTAAATAAATGATTATTATATATTTCAGTTGAAGCAGGCTTTGAAGGAACAACAGGAAGTCAACGCGCAATTAAGAGCATATATCGATGGAATTTTACTTAATATCGTTGAAAATTATCCACAATTACTAGAAGTAAAACAAGCACACTAATTCGCGGATAGTTTTAACATATTATTAGAGATCTGATCTGAAAAATTTCAAAGATCTCTATATACATATGTATGTATACAAGTATATCGGGAAGATACTTTCCGTCCATATAAATTTGAAGCCCAATAATCTCCATGTCGATGTGTGAATTTGGAACTTCTGACTGCCATCTTTGTTATTATTATTATGTATTTTATTATAAATGGCAGGGAGCACGCAAATAAGTTTGAAAGTGGCATCGTTGTCAGTTGCCAATCGTTATGCAAATAAGCGAATGTGTATATTATATTAACAAAGTATGCAAGGCCTTTATAATAATAATATTATTATTATTATTTCAGATTAAAAAGTTTAATAACAATGTCGCGATATCGACGTATTATTATCGATGGAAAAATGTAATTATTTATTACTGCACCTTTTTCTTGCCATCCGGGCAAGAGCAATTACATTTGATAGTCAAGTATTTAATGATAATCAATATGTGATAATATACATATAAATCAAGCTTTGTCGATAACTTAACAAAACTTTTCTCACCATAGCATGATACACACCGTAATCACCATGAAACTTCGTAGATAAGATGACGTTGACCATCTTATGTACGAAATAATTGTACTTGCGCCTTGTAATCGAATGAATCGAATTTAATTTTTAAAATAAATGCAATTCGCGAGTTACCTATATAGACTTGACAAAGAGACGATGTATGACTGCGTTATGTGTCACGGCATCTGTGATACGAGAAATAGTACCTATTTAAATTAATATTTAGTATTTTCACCTATAGAATATTTTAGGTCTTTATACTGAAAGCTATTGAAGTTGCGAATAAATCGTTATATTTTGATGTCTCTAGTTACTATTTGTGATCCTTATGCGAAATTAATTTACTACGTTCATCGTACAGGATTTTATTTACCGTCAAGCTCGTTTACAAAAATTAGTTATTACTTTATTTTAAGGGATTATCTTCCTGCTATTGTACATACTATTTTTCTAAAAGATCATTATGTAAAAAATGTTCTTGAATTTTTATTACATTGTTCTGGTAATTGTTACATCCTATTGGAGACTCTAGGATGTGCTTCCGCTGGTCGAGCTAAAACGTTTCAAATTAATTAACATAGATAAAATTAAAAGAGAACTTTTAAAATGCTAATATTAATTTATTAATTCAATAATCTTACTTGGACAAGCACGAGGTTGAAATTTAATGTCATCGATAGCAAAACCACCGTTACTAGCAGTTCCTTTCAGAATAAGACGATACGGTGACCGACCATTTATCGTTACCTGCGCTGCCATCCATACCGGTCGTGGATTATTAAATCCTTTTGCCGTCAAGGACCACAACTACAAAAAGATTATAAAAATTATTTATAAAGCGAATCAATATACCTATAATATTTTCAATTACATAATTGATGCGTACCAATAGTTCATCGTTACCATTTTCATCGCTATTACCATTCGCATCTTCGGTAACTGTTGTTTTAATGATTTCTAACATAGTAGACTCTTCGACGCCAAAAGCGGCGAACCAAAATGTAAAACACGTTGATTCATCGTCGTTCGACACGCCGATGACCGAAGACCGTAATCGAACCTCTGTAGATTTCTGATCGGCCGTGAAAATGTCGAAGAAGATATAATCACCGGTGGCTCCGAAAGTTTTGTCCAAGAGTTGAGCCGGCCGGTGGGATAAAAATGCACGTTGCCAAGTGACCGTGCGATCATTGTTAGAAAGAGTTATGTTTTCCCAGCCGCATATTCCTTTGTCGAAACTACAGTCTTCGCTCCTGACAGAAGCAGCCGGTGGCCTGACTGAATTTTGACAAAATTTTTTATTACTTAATCTTCTATAAATTCAAATATCGCGTAGTAATATTTACCCGAACAATTTCCAATGTAAAAGGATATATCATCGATACCGATAATACCGTTCGATCTGTTGGGACCCCATATACCTTCGAAATAAATATTAAAATTTCTTTTTTCGTTAATATTCGCTTGTCCATAATTCCAAGCAGGGCCTTGATCATTATACAATTGCCATATAGGTCTGGGCTCTGCCGGCGATTCGTCGTTCGGTTGTATGTATATCCTAAGAACACCTGAAGCATAATATTCAATTTTATTATATCTTGACGAACAAAAAAGCTTTAATTTATATTAAAAAAATTATTTTTTACCTAAGCTTGGTCCCGTGGAATCGATGAAAGGCTCAAACATGATATACCAAAATGTAATGCACAGTGGATTATCGGAACCAGTCATTTCGCGACTAACTAATTGAGCCGTACCACCTCCGAAAGATCCACTGCGAGATTTTCCAAGGGTTAAGAAAAACTCGTTGTGCCTGGTACCCGTAATTCCATTAGTGTACGGTTTTCGTTGATTTCGGAGACTCAGCACTTGACTCGAAACTCTTTCCCATTCTACGCGATCTGGATCTCTGGTATTGATCCAATCACATTCGTCTACTTCGAAGGTGCAGTCTCGTGGTATTACCGCTGCAACTTGTGGATACACTAAAAACAAAATTTTGTTGAAAACAGCTTTTCGGTGCTTTAGCAAGTACTAAAAGTGTTACACTTCGTTTTTAATTTATTACAAGTTTATTATGTTTATTCAAAATGCCATGTGCTTCAAATCATCTTTCTAAACGTTATTTTGTTATACAAAGTCCATTTTGATATGCCTCATAAAAATATAACAAAGTTTTATTAAAATCGAAGATTAACGCTTCAATTTAAAATTCCTTTGTAAAACTAATATAAAATCTTACCGGGACAAGCACCATGCGAAAACGTGATATCGTCTATAGCGATATCACCCATACCGGTGTTACCGATCGACGCTTCGAAGATTAATTGAAAATCATCCAAGGAACCGACTGTTATTTGCGACATGTACCAAGCGTTACCAGCATTCCCACTTAAACCCCAGATTTCTTGTAACACGGAATCCAGATCGCGGAAGTGCCGCAAGTAAAGTTTCAGATTGCCGATTCCAGGACCGTACATGTGAAACCAAAAGTGTATACACATCGGTGAGTCTGGATTTGGTGCAGGGAAGCTGGTGCTAATTAATCTGGCTATGTCACCGGGTCTTCGTGGAAATCTCGAGTCGATGAAAGCGTAACCACCGGCGGTGGTGCGATCGCTGGAACTGTCCATTGCTGGTCCGGTTGATGGGTTCGTACTACCTCGACTCTTTAATAATAATTAAGAAAAATTAATAATAGCAACTTGATCGCTCTAAGTGCAATTTTTTCTTTTATGCAAACCTACTTTTTCAATACTAAACAACTAGGGTTGCATAAAAAAAAGTGCAATTGCACCTACGTGTATGTTATTTTATTAAAACATACTATGGTCCAATCGAAATCATCCTCGGCGTCGTTGCTCCAGTCGCAGAATCCACTCGCAAAATTACAAAATCCAACGCAAGCAGATCCAGGTTGAAGATCTATATCATCGATCGCTATGTATCCTCGAAAAAGTCGCAGTGGATCCGTTGCGTCGACCGGTATTCCCTCGATAATTAACTAAAAATAATTAGGTTAAATATAGAAAATGTTCGTGCTTTAAAAAAATTGAATAATTTAAAAATATTCAAAAAAAAGATATACCGAGTGCGTGTCCGGATACGTGTAAAGTATCTGCGCTTGTTGCCACATATCAAGATCGTAATAGTGAGCGTTCCACAAAACACGTTCGCTATCCGGCCTTGCCGGTTTGCAAGCCGGTACCGTCACATTTTGGAAAGATACTGCTTCGTCCGGTTCTTTTCTGATAGAGTACTCGTCAAAACCCAAATGCAAGAGTAATCTTAATCCCGCTACGCTGAGGCCATCCATTGCGAATTTAAGCATGACACAAGTACCGGAAACACCGGTACTCCCTAACTGAGGACTATGCAAACGAGCTCCAGAACTTTTACCCGTTATAGATTTCGATGGTGGTTGGGACGTCTCCACAAAAGCGTATCTGATTGTAAAAAAATGTAAAAGAGATTGTGTTCAATGTTCACGATCATGTTCGCGTGTACATATATTTTTAATGTTCAATGCTCACGAGCATGTTCAGGTGTACATTTATTCTCAATGTTCAATCGTGTTCACGTGTACATGTATTTTTACTGTTCAATGCTCACGATTATATTCAGGTGTACATTTATTCTCAATGTTCAATCGTGTTCGCGTGTACATGTATTTTTACTGTTCAATGCTCACGAGCATGTTCAGGTGTACATTTATTCTCAATGTTCAATCGTGTTCACGTGTACATGTATTTTTAATGTTCAATGCTCACGATTATATTCAGGTGTACATTTATTCTCAATGTTCAATCGTGTTCACGTGTACATGTATTTTTACTGTTCAATGCTCGCGATCATGTTCAGATGTACATTTATTCTCAATGTTCAATCATGTTCACATGTACATGTATTTGTAATGTTCAATGTTTAATCATGTTTAATGTTCAATGTTCATGTGTTCTCAAGGACTCAAATACGAACCCTCCTTCCATCGTACCAGTAGTAGCATCGGATGGCGGTCCCCCAAACCAATTGGTCCCTAATCCAGATCCTGCCATCCACTCTAATACACCGCTGCCATTTTGCCATTCACAGAGAGATAACGTTGGAAGTGGCCCAAAATCGCAGAATACCTCGTCTATCGATGCGATAGTGAGTGGTACACTAAATCTTGGATATCTAACGAAATTTAGACATCAGGATTTATTTATTCGTTAATAATTCAATAATTTCACAAAATAATTTATTATTTATATATTTACTATATATAACGAACCTTGTTGTATTTCGTTGCAAAGATACACTGACGTTAAAAAATCTATTCGCCGGTATAACATTAGTCGTGGAAGGAACGTCATTACGTGTTAAAAGAACGGTCGATCTCCCAGCCCACTGTCTTAGATCTATGCGTTCCACATCGTTCGATGGATCGAGATCGCGATAAATCGGATTTAATAAAGGTTGCGTTTCTCTGTTTAAATCCTCCGACTCAAGATTATCATACGTCTCCGTTGTAATATTCGTATTATAGGAATCGAAGGATGAACCGATTACCATCGAGTGTCGGCATAAATAATAAACGAGTAACACGGATATTTTCTGCATGTTTGAATAATCGATAACTCTTTATTTTATTTTACACCCCCACATGTATTTTACAAGAATTCGCTTTCTTTTTCACTTCACAAATTCATTTAGTTCGTTTATTCGTTAAAATTCGTGATTAATCGCGCGTAAACTTTTCTCTTCGCAAATTACGTCACTGTGTAAGTTAAAAACGGAGTCGTCAAATTACTCTACGCGATTTATCGAAATAAAATTTTAGAACGAGTTTCGAAGCACGGTAATTCCAGCTTGCAAGGTGTGAATCGAATGCTATTCGAGAACTCCCTACGCGAACAGGATCAAATGAAATTAACTCTCCACAGTTCCGGCCTTTACTTCCGCTTGCTGGTTACTCTTCTATACCGTGTCCGAACTTTAATAGTAATTCACCGAACAATATAACGTATGTATATACAAGCCCGTTTTCCCCCTGACGTTTCACAATCGGACAAAAATCAACCATGCGTGACCATAACTGTAAAGATATTTTTTTTTAAGTAATATAGATCATCTGGGTCACGTGACAACGAGATCGATTCTAAAAAGAAAGAAATTCTTAGTTTCTTCGTTGTAAAATCAACATTCGAAATTTGTTAATACTAATACTAATACGTCTTCTACGTTTTCCATTTTTATACAAATTTTATATCGAGGAGTTATTGATTTCTCGATTTGATGTAATACTGAAATATACGAAGATCTAAATTTTCTTTATCTTGACGGGCGACGTTCAGAATTCTACCGAGATTTAAATGAACTCGAGCGATACATGGAACCAAATAAGGACAGAGTACCAATTGATCTGTGCTGGGGCGATAGGCTACCTGTTTCTTTAACATTTTCGATATTAAACGTAACGTCGACGTCGAGATGCTCGCGGGTAGTGGTTTTGGTTTTTCGTTACACACCATTCTTGTCATCTCAGGTAAATCCTAAAATTTGATAAATATATCGTTATAAATAATGCGATGATTTTATTAACGCGTTTATGAAAAATTAATATAATATAATACATATAATAATTACAGATGCTGGAAATGGAAGCCTCTTCGTCACCATTTCATAAAGGATAACACCCATACCCCATACATCGGATTTCATGTCATACGGTTCATCCGATAGCATTTCTGGTGCCATGTAATAATAAGAGCCCGCACGAGACATAGATTCTCTAAAAAATTTAACAATCCTGACTTTTAATACGTATATCGATTTTTATAAATCAGTACATTAATGAGATATAATAATTCTTACTCGTGTATATCTTTCGAAACGCCAAAATCACTAATTTTAACAACATCTCCTCGTCGTCCAGTTAATAAAATATTTTCAGGCTTTAAATCCCTATGTATAATCTTCTTGGTGTGTATATGATGAACACCGAGCGTAATTTGCGCGAACAGGTACAAAGCATTCTAATAGAAAATAAGTTAAAACATCTTTCAATAAATATTCGTCTATAAATCGTATTACATCGTCCGTTTAGATTACTTGCCTCCTCCATAAGCGGCACTTCACGTTTTTCCAATAAATCTTTCAAGGTACCTCGAGTCGCGTATTCCATAAGAATGTAACTCGTATCATTTTCTATCCAAGCCGCGCGATAAGCAACGATGTTCGGGTGTCTCATTTTTTGCAAATACTGCACCTCCCTTAATGCCATCTTACAGAGAACGATATTTCTTGTAACGCAATTTATAGATTTATGTAAATGTTACACTTACCCCAAAAGATTGATTAGATGCTATATTTATCGTTAAATCCTGTTCCTTTATAACAAACGGTTTCAAATCCTTTTTTCTTCTGACCAGATGAACGGTCCTGTATGGTACATTGGATTATTGCTAATTTATTCGTTCATGAGGTATAGTAAAATTTTTATACATTGTTTTTTTACATCGAATTTTGATTAATAATTTGTAACCTTTATTACCCAAACGTTCCCTTGCCCAATACAGCTTCAAATTGATATTCTTGGATACACGTACTCATTTCCATACTTATATTATTAATGAATAATTTATTTAACTATAATAACAGCTACCGTTCAACAAGTACAAGAAAATGTTATTTTATACTTTAAAATGATATATGCACAGTGAACGAGAGACTTTCGCGTGCTTAGATAGACTAAAAATAGAAGAGACAAAGCTAGAGGACACTTGGACAATATTTATATATATATATATATATTTACGGGTAATGCTTTCGTTTGTTTTTATATCATTACACCAGACGAAACTTTCGATCCTCGGCAGGTTAGTAATAAATAGAAGATAAGAGAAGACGCCCACGTGTTTATAGGTAATAGTTTTTTTATTTACTTCTTTTCTTACAAATAATGCAATCATACTTTTTCTGAAGCATTTTGACCTATCATGTTATAACAAGAGAACGTGTCACGATTATCAAAGAATATCTTTTTTTACTCTATCCATGAGAAGTATGCCTTACGATGACAACGATAACGGTGACAGCGATAATGTAGGATGGAGAAAGCATCCGTGACAATAGTAAGACTACTGCGATCAATAACAACTTTTTTTTGCTAATGCAAAGGACTTTTGATTTTTTTTTAAATTGTTGCAGCGAAACGATATCTAGATGTATGTGTGTGTGAGAGAAAGAGATAGAGAGGGAGAGAAAGAGAGACACGTGTATTAACGTCATTGACACTAAAGTTTTTAACAGAGAAAACGTATATACCATTCACCGTACATACGCGATTACTAACACAGTATTCAGACAAAAAATCGAGAAAAAAAAAAGGAAAAATTGTCGATTGTGTAATACACTCCAACGAAAGAAAGCAAACCACCTTACACCCTAGCATTAATGGGAGATTAGATGATACTGCGATATATAAATGTATATATCTTTTCTCTGACATTTTCGAATTTTTTTGCTAGCGAACGTCTTACAGAAATTAACTACTATTAGATTCGGGTATGCTGTTAGCGTCATTCGCAGACGTACGTGATTGCTTCAAACTATCCAGATACTCCTGCTGCGACGTCGCTAATACTTGCGAAAGTACATCGCTATCTTCCCAGTCTGTCAGACCTACAACAACGTGTCACGATTAGCCGATGACACTATTTGGTATTCGTTAATATACATATATATATAAGTAGAAAATTTTATGGTAATAAGTTTTGATTGAATGAGCATGCTTAAAAGTGATATAAAAATACTTTACCAAATACTTCCGGAGGAAGACGATTGAACAACGAAATGTCTGGCGATGTGTGTGCCTCCTTACTGCTTCCCGGTACAGGTTCTTGGGGTGCTATCTTTGTTTCAAAGTCCGATGTTGGAATATGAGCTATGTTAGAACCTTGGGGAGATTGATGTTGCGGAGACCTTTTGTACCATACAGTATCTGGGACCTGTGATGAATGTAAGTGTTCATTTTTTGTTTATTAATATTTCTTTTCAAATCTACTAATCGTAATAACAACGTTGGTACAACGAAATTAACCTTTGGAGAATTGCGCATCGAATCTTGACTGGTTTGAGTAGTACTCGGAGAAGATGTGTGACTGCGTTGTTGTCCACGATTTCCATGGGAATGAAAATGTGCGTGGCTGTGCTGTGCACTTGTTACCGTGCTCGTACTGCTGCTACTAGCTGATCGCTTGATTTAGAAGAAAAACAAGATTAAAATGTTTGAACGTTAAATTTTAATAACGTTGTATAGATAATACTTACAGCTTTACGCATCTCGTTATCTCGCAGCCATTGTAAATAGCTTTCTCGGGCTACTTGCTCTTCTATTGCCTCATTAGTTGCCTCCCAGTCAGTAGCTTTAATTTTATCCTCAAGCATTGTCTATCGCATGATAATATTAGTTATGATTCATAATAAAGATATAGGTATCCTGCAAGTAAATAAAAAATTAACACGAGAGTTACTTCATTTACCTGTTCAATATGTAGTTCTTCGCTTTGTCGAACCGCATCTGATATAAGCTCGCGATCTGCAGAGCCAGGATTAAACGAAGGTAAACCGAGCCCGACACCGATAGTAGCTTTATATGGATCAACTATACTGTTATAATGACTGCCACGTTGATATGACAATCGTATAGGTTCATTGTCACTTTTCACCATTGTATGGAAAATATTAATGGGTTCTGTAATATAACATTTTGAAATTATAGCCAATTTGTTTTTTTAAATACCAGTTAGGAGGATGTAAAACAGGTAATGCATACCAGTACTATAACAATAAAGTTGTATACTACGATTATACATTTCAGACATCGCTTGCATTTCTATATGATTTCCATGCACATATTCCTGCCTTTTTCTGTCCACGTACGTAGTGAAATCTTCAGCAACAAAGTGAGAAAAGAATTCTTGATTAGAGGCCTGAAACATAATGCGATATGCTTGAACACGAATATAAGCTGACAGTTGAAAAACTTAGATTTGAAAAGAAGTAAATACATTTAATTTTTTAAGGAAGTACTTTGTAGGTAATATATGATATTATGGTAATACTAGTAACTATTGACAAATAGTACTTACGATATAGTCCATGCAATGCTTTCGCACAATTCCATGCATTTCCTGATCACCATAAACTTGATCTGCCACTGCTCTAAATAGGCATGCACCATCTTCACCCATTTTTTTCACAATAAATCCCATTTTCCGCATACGTTTTTCAAACCATTTATCGCGCTAAATTTTTTAAAATGTTTGATTATTCGTGTACTTTTATAAATCTTCGATTGAAAACTAACCTCTTGCCACTCGGCTAATGTAAGATTATTTCCAGTTCGTCCTGTATATTCATCTCCGCTATTGTACCCGTTTGCAAGTTCATCTAAATTAGATGCACTACCAACGATACTCATACGATTGTTGCTTATTACAGCACCATCTGTGCCTGAAGGTAACAGTTAAATTTTTGTTATAAAAGGTATCACAATTTTATATTATTTATATAATCTACTTTTACTACCTTGTAAACCACTACAGGAAGCTGCAGGTGGTGTTGCCTGTCTTTCCCTGTCTCTCTCCCTCTCCCTTTCCCGACCTCTATCCCTTTCACGCTCTCTCTTGGAACGGGAACTTCTTCCGATGCAGCTGCTATAAAATTAAAAAATTTGTTGTAACATTCGCATAAATTACTAATATAAATAGTAATTTTACTATTTCAAATAAAAAAAGACCAAATATACTTTGAATATTTAATACCTATGAGGACTAGCTCTCTGTCGATGACGTTTACCATGACTTGGTCCGCTGGATTCTTCGAAATGCTTTTCTTCTCTGCGATCTACCGTTGCCTATAATAATTATTTCATTTTATTGCAGATGTTCACCCTTGCATCACAAAACATGCTTTAATCAAATGAAACATCGTACTAAAGAATGAAATAACATTCGCAATTCTCATATTTTATGTATGTTCATTGGTTACTCAACTTGTTTCGTCTTAAATGTAACTGAGGATAATAGAATACATTGAATGTAGCAATTTGTCATCAATATACTTTCCCCTTCTCCTCACCTCGTATGAACCACTAGTAAGAACGATAGGGCCAGATCCGTGATCACCTTGAACGGCATGAAGATCAACTGCGAATCCATTAGCTCCACGCACCTGTCATCAAAAAGTCACAGTGCATAAACATTCTTGACATGGTGTAATTAGTGTAATAGAAAAAAAATCAAATTAAAATCCATAATGTTCACCTGATATGGCGCATTTGGTAGAGCGATAGACGCAGAATTATGTTCGTTTTGTACACCATGAACGTCGACTTCCGAATTATTACCTCCCTCACGTCTGTCTTTCGAAGCATTTGTTTTTTTCTTCGATAAAATTGTCATTTTGAACGATGAACTTTTCTTTCTTACGAATTTTCGACAAGTTATCCCAGTAAAACGTACGTATACGACGCATTCAACACAAAGAAACTATTGCACATTACACATACTAATTGCCGAAGGTCGTAGTACTCAGTTGCTTCACAATCGTGACTATCACCCATCCATTTACAATTTCTCGACGAAATCCACTAATCACTAGGGGGTTGCTTCGAGTTTTAAGCTACCCAGGTGTTATATATATACTTGTAGATATGTCAAAACAACGTTACCGTGCCGAAAGACTACAACACGATACGTTTGACAATCACCCGCGACCTTCAACTCGATTCAATCCCTGTTTTCTCCACTGTTTTGTCTACCAGCCATTTTTCTCCAAGTGCACTGACTATAATAGCGAACTTAGCAAATGTGAGAAGGAAGAGCAATGGAGAACCAATCAGAAGTGAGGCACGATTTCCATCCTTCCTTTATGTCTTTTTTACGATAAAAAATTCGATATAGTACTCTTGTAATCATTAAGTAAATCAACGGTGACCTGCTTGAAAAAATGTTAACCTTTTATATTAATGTTTAATCATTTTCTGTTTATATTTAGGAGCAGTTTTCAATGGTAATAAAATGAACCAATAAGATCCTCGGGTATGTCATTTGTCGAAGAAGAAATTTTACCAATAGGAATCCAAGATAAATGACATTACACGTGTGCGCAATGCGGGGCGTCAAAGAAGAGTGCTTTACCGACTGCCAGTGCCCCCATGAATCAATGAAAATCTACATTACCGAGGTATCGTCGGCAAAGTAGGTCGGCTCACGAAAATGATAAAAGACGATTTGAAAGGTGTTACGAGAAATCGAGGTCAGAAATGTTCCATACTGTATTAAATCCTATCACGAACTATGACGCAACGCGAATATCATCATCAAAGCTAATTATGTAGGTATCGTTTAATTTCGTAGAGAGTAAAGATACGAGGAGACAATCTCGTCATATCAAAACGAGCACTGGATTCGTTGCGACATAATACGTCCTGCATCTTTTGCAATGGCAGATTCGTTTCGATAAATACTACATTTGCGGTTTCAACGTATCAGATTTTTACGAGCACAGTGAAAGACGAAGGACGGGTCATCGAATGGATCAGTTTTCAAAAATGTTTCGCGAGCTTCCGGAATTTCTGTAAGTCTTCGATGTGATAAGGAATTAAAATGAGAATGGGAGGAAGAGAGATGCAGATAAAGAGAGAGAGAGAGAGAGAGAGAGAGAGAAAAGTATATGTGCGTGTACAAGAGAGAGTGAGAAAGATATGTGCGTGTGATAAAAGAGAGAGAGAAAGAGAGGAGACAGGCTTCGACGCAATAAAACGAGCTTTATTGATGGGTCGAGTCAAAAATCGCTCGCGAGAAATTCACCTCCGTTCCAACCACCTACGCTTCGTCGCCCCGACTATATCCCTGACGGTGTGGTGTTCAACTCCCTTCCCTTTACCAACCCTCGCCACCCCAGTGTTATTGCTGAATGGCCGAAGGGTGGGGATACCCCTTTCGCCGCCCACACAATCAATAGTAAGGCCTACAGCTTCTCTGAATGGACTTTGCCGTTCTCGTTCCCGTTCCCGTTCCCACAGCGCCAGTGTCTCTCTACCCCGTCACCCCTGTATTGATTACTACGCCTGCGGCTGATCTCCGCACGGGTACGCGAGGAGTTGCTCTATCGACCTATCCAGCTGCATTACACTTCATTCATGAACACTTTGCTTTTCGTGCGAAGCACACACAATTGTCATCGATGTATCTCTCGCACGCCTGTGAAATTACCTTCTCCCCTCCTCTCTCTCTCTCTCTTTCTCCCTCTCTATCTATCTATCTATCTATCTATCTATCTATCTCCATCTCTATTTATCTACCCATTCTCGTCTCCCTCTCTCTCTCTCTCTCTCTCTCTCTTTCTCTATCTATCTATCTATCTATCTATCTATCTTTCTCTCTTTAAATTTTCATTCATGCTTCTCTTCCTTCTCGTTCCATACCTTCCCATATTCCACGTATCTCTTGACCTACACTTCTTACTTTCCGCATTTCCCGAAATTTCTTTCGAGATCGTCGGAAATTACATCCGCCTACATCTCGAGTGGAAAATTTACCTAAAGGAATCGAGATCGTATATCGATATACATGTGTATATATATAGTATATGACATCGATCGTAGAAGTAACTCGCTGATATCAAATGATAACGTAGAGTGACGTTCGCTATTTCGATGACCTCGCTGCCTCGAATCAATTGCCTTTGGAAATAGTAACAGCGCGCTCGGGAGGAAGAGCTTGTCTCTCTCGTCGCGTACATACATACGTACATGTATACATAGAACCAAGGCAATCGTTTTTGGGGAAGGAAAACGCGTATATTTCGTATGCGTCTTCCACATGAGCGTGGGTTGGCCCGTTTGAAATATTTACACGCGGAGATATGCGGGTAAGCGGATAGGAGAGGTAGTGGTGCTTCATTGGAATTAGAATTCATTGGTTTGTCAAAGGTCATTTCTTTTTTCTTTTTTTTATTCGCGGTGTAACATCAATTTTTTTTATTTGAAATTTACGTATCATAATTATTCGAGGGGGAAATAATATTTTCGGAAACAAAGGCAATTATAAGTTTAATTTTAATTTTATTATATAATAATGGTGCACTTGTATCGGTCATGTTCGCGTGGGTACCTGTAGGGTGTTTCAAGAAAATGAATTAACAGAAACTACTGACAATTAATGGTTATTTATAAAATATGTTATACAAGGAGAATAAACCATTTATTAAAATGTTTATATCGTTAAAACGTATATGCATATTTGTATTACTTAGAAATACTCTCTTTTCGTACTTTAGATGATTCGAAATAATTGACTGTATAAATTTAAATTTTTAATGAAAGTTGTTATTTAAATAATCGTAATACTTGTGTTAATTACACATTATAGATTTTTTGGAGACACCCTGTACGTATATATCTACGTGTAAATACTTTTGCCTCTCTCATTCCCCCTTTTTCTGTCGGTGAAACCCATTGACGGTTTCGCTCCGTTCTAATTCATTCACTTCTTCGTTCCATTAGCTTCATACCGACGATAATCAAATTTTTCCCTTTTTCTCGTAATTTTCCAAAATATACCTCCCTCGTTTCGATAGGGAAATATCGATCACGTACTTTTTATTTTCGAGAAAAAATCTTTCACATAGAATTACGTCATTCGAAGCTTCAATCAGAGTCCATAGACACTCATATTCTCCCGTATCTTTTTTTCCGCGATACTCGAGACGCAAAAGGCTCTCTCTCCCCCCTCTCCCTTGCTCTCATATATAACGTAGCGATAAATTAGATTTCTTCGGAGTAAGGTATCACACAAATCATTCGAGTTCGAGACTCACGCGCAATTAGATATCAATGGAGTCATCCGTAGCCACGCGTATGTCCGACAATATGGCTACCAATTTAACCAACCGGTTACCAATTGATCGTGTTCTCATTTTCCATCACATTACGTTACCTACGCCGAGCCAAATCAGAAGAATAAAAAAAGAAAAGAAAAAAAAAACGAAAAGGAGCAAAAACTTAATCCCTTCATTTCGCGTTTAATTAAAGTTGAATTAGAGCTAACAAGCGAGTAATGACTCCTGGCTGTCGCCCTGACACGTTCCTCGCAAATACGTGTGAGAGGGGAGTCCTTGAATGTGTGTCGTTTACACAGAGGCAACGGAGATCGGGAAAAAGGGAGGATCGGTTTTCCGCTAGATTTGGAGAAAGATTTTCGGAAGAAATTCGCTGCTGGTATGACGCAAGGAATTGGAAAGGGAGTGAGAGAGAGAGAGAGAGAGAGAGAGTGAGAGAGAGGGGGGTGAAAAGAAAATGGAGGTGGCGGTGCTCCATGGGGGAAGGAGAAATAGAAGGAGGACGATTTGGTGGGGTGAAGGAGTAGTCCTGTACCCTCTACCAAAGGGCTGAATGAAATAAAAGGAGAAGAAGAAGAAGAAGATGGAGGAAAAGCGAGAAGGAGCGGTGGGATGGGGTGGGGGGAGGAGGGGTGGTAGAGTAAAAGGAGAAAAGTTGAATTCGTGCTGGTCGTTTAGCATGTGGAAGGGTGAGAGAGCGAGAGAGAGAGAGAGAGAGAGAGAGAGAAGGTAAGGATTCCGCGAGCGTGGAGGCGGTCGTGTCCCAAAGGGTGAGGTGGTGGAAGGGTGGCAGGATGGTACCGGAGGTGGTGGAGGCGCGTATGCTCAGCTTCAGCACTGCCACCTCTCATCGTCAGTTGCTACTCGGTTTCCGGACTCTGCGGACAGGCAGGTTAGTGAATTCAACCTCGTTCAAGTCTCGTTCATTCACCGGTACGATATTTCCTATCTCCCTCGCTCTCTCGTGACCTCCCTCTCTTATTCTCTCTCTCGCTCGCTCTCTTTTGCTCTTGTTCTCTTTCTCTCTCACTCTCGCTCAATCTTCCCTCACCGATTTCCTTCTTTTCGCCAAAGAGCCTCTTCTTTTCTTTCACTTTTATCGTTTTAGCATCGTTTCTTTTCTAATAAAAATCGCTTTACCGTCTTTAGCGTGTCGTTTTGATAAAGATTTAAGGATAAGAACGTCTTTTAGGTATCTGATCGTTTGAAAGGGGAGGAGAATAAAGATTTTGAATATTATTCTTTTTATATTTAGATAAATCACTATAATAAAAACATATTATGAAAACTATGTAATTTCAAAGTCCATTGCCTCGTAATTTTATGAAAAATTCAAACGAGAGTATTTTCTATTCGGACCACTAATTATCAATTTAAAAATAAGTATTCAAAAGTAAAAGTACTTAAAAAATGTATCCTTTATCCTTATTACTTATTATCCATTATCAAGGAAAGGGATATCCTTAAACTCCTAAGCCTCTATATATATAGGTATATACCGTTACTTCTAATTTACGTTATCTCTCAATTCATTATCCCGACATAATCGAATATTCTCTTCCTAAGTACACACTGCCACAGGTACTATGCCATATTGATCCACGAAAGGGGCAAGTTTCCGTGACATTGTTTAAAGTTTGAATTTCATTACAAAAATACTAAGATAAAACAAAAGTTCGCTCGTAAATATCGTTAGTCTATTATATCCTTCGAAAAAGAAAGGGAGCAAAATTAGATTATAAAAATTTGCGTTTAGAGGAACTGCCATAATCAATGAAATTTTAACGTAGATTATCTTAACTTATCTTCTTTCTTTCTTATTAGCTCGTATCAATTGGTTACGATAGGAACGCGGAGCGACTGGAGCAACAAGTTCTTTTTTGCCAAAAAATCAATGCCGCTGATACGTTACGATAGAAACGAGACGTGTCACAAGTTTTCTTCTCCGATAGAACACCGATTTATTATACTCCAATTTTTGTTGCAGATTAGTTCGGTCAACGCTGCATATCTTACAACATATCTACAATCCAGAGAAGTAGCGTAAGCATTAAATTAAAGGTCAGAAGTGAAGAGGACTTAAGTTATCGCATTGGTACGATAATTATCCTCGTATTCGCTAGTTTTGTCGCAGAAAATTACGGTTCTTTCATTTTCTCGCGAATTTTCAACCCTATGGCGTATTACATACATATAGAGTACATATATCCAAGCACCTGCGGGCACGATCGCACGTACGCCCACAAAAGGATCGCGTATCTCAACGCGTGCATTAAAACGGAATTTCATGCTTTTTCTACTTTATCTATGATATCTATTATAACTATTCTCTTATAAAAGAATTCTCGAAATCGAATACCAGAAAAGAAAAGAAAAAGCTTTTTTTTTATCGGTTTTAAAGCTTAACTATAATCACTCGATGCAATATTGCATCCATAAAAAAGAAGTATAAAAAGTAAAAAAAGGTACAGAACGAATTCATCGGTAGTTTTTGAATAACGGATTAAAATAGCATAAAGCTGATAAGTACCAGCAGAAAATCGAGAAACACATACGGGAAGAGGCAAGCAGGATTTAAATTCGAACGGTCCACTTTTTTTATCATCGTCGTCGTCGTCGTCGTCGTTATTATTTTTTTTCGTTTCTTTTTTTACAGGACATGCATATGACGGCTATATGGACCGCCTTTATTTTGGCCCAATCGAGCGGATTGCTCGTCGAAGGTATCAGGTCACGTCACGTCGATCTGCTGTCAACAGCGCAGATCGCCGAAGTGGACGGTAATCCTGCGGATAACAGGGAACCGACGTGCAAGGAATTGCGCGTGATGTGGAGGTATACCAAACGTCAAAGTAGGGCCATCCGAGTTATGAACGAACTTCCATTCATACCAGATCCCTACGTGTATAAGGCGTGGAAGAATTATCCGGCTCAACCTCAACCCCCTCGTGACTACTTAGGTGAGAAACTTAAATGCCAAAATAAAATAATAAGACAATTTTTATAGAATTACGTTATTATTATTACTACTACTACTGGTACATATACGCTACCATTCATTGATAATCAAGTATATAGATACTTGTACATTTTTGGAAAACTATACTTGCAATAAAAATTAATTTATTGCATTTATTTTATTATTATATTGTTATATCCAATGATTAAATTAGAAGAACCATCCCAGATTACTGAACAATTTAATTTCGTTTAATCCTCATTCATATCGTTATTTTATCGCATCGAGTCATTTCTAATTAATACTTGTTGATAGTTATCTACATAAAAAAAAATGAACGGTAACGTATACGTATATGTACATAATATTTATTAAAATGAACAAGGTCTACCAACCTAAGATATAATAACGAAAGGAAACGGGGGTGCATGTCTTCATACCTACGATACGTAATGTAAGATTAAATTTGCAGAAGCGATCGAATACGAGACAAACGAATGAATGAGTATGAACAAGCGCATCGCTCAAAATCAATTTACGTTACTTGATTTGTAGCCGAGAAACGGCTCCGAGCGAAATCGGAAGGAAGGGCAATAGGATTGGATCGAAGAGCAGGGTAGTGTTCGAACGTCATTAGTAAAATTACTATGCACGCATTTTAAGCTCGTGACACGCACCTATCGACGACCGATCGCGAATCACTTTTACGAAATTTCTACCTTTGCGTTAGAGATTATTACAAACGGGAAGGAGCGAATCAATTAGCAAAGTGAATTGTATATTTAACGTGCACTTGACAAGAACCTCCGGGCGAGCACAACACCTGTGTATATAGAAAATATTTTTACTTGTTGCGCAACGAACGCATTTCATTCGTTTACTGCACACACGAAACTTCTATTTCCTTTTCTCTCTCTCTCTCTCTCT
>JAIFRP010000002.1:5678723-5696239 GCA_032403825.1 Odynerus spinipes | reverse complement strand
AAAAAAAAGAGAAAGAAGATATCAAATGATTGCAGTACACTCTATGTGTGTATTTAAACTGCAAAAAATGACAATAATTATTCTTAAGACGAAGCTTGTAAAAAGCATGTAAGTAATATATAATTGCAAATTCTCATATATTCATGTACAAAGCTTGTACGATTTGACAATGCAAGAATGTATAAGAAAATAGTTACCTAATCTCAGGATAAATTCTTTGCAATTAACATTATTATTATTATTATTATTTAATTACATTCCCTTTATTTATACTGCGTACGAACGTTATTTGCAATTCTTATATTGTATTTGTTAATGACAATTCAAACACGATATCGCGCACGAAAATACATAAATCCACGTATTAATTATTTGTTTAATGAAATTTAATACACGGTAACATGTAATAGCTTTTACGAAAATAATTAATTGCGATTGACTGCTTTTTGAATATAAATATATAGATTAACAATAATGAATATTTAGAGATTTATGTATCCGAAACGGAACTTATACTTGTATTATTACATATGTCTTGAAGAAATACTATGTTTCGGACATTACTCTACTCTCATGGGCTCGTTATATACATATATTATATACATTCAATATGCGCGTGCATCGAAATATACAAGTTCACAAAAAAGTTACATTAAAATATCATTATTTAATTATAATTTTTAGCCATGACTTATTGTCAGTGCCTGATACACTACTTGAGACTGTTCTCTAAAAATTATTATAATAAAGACTATAGCAGTTTGCATTTAAAATACACAATATAAAATCTTTATGACGCGTTATTGGTTACATCTTCGATATACACAGTCAATACACACATGCGCACACATACATGTACACACATAAATAAAACATTAACATTTCAAATGAATGAGCAATGGGAATTTAGAGAATGAATAATTCAAAGCTTACATTATGCCTTATAAACGACAATATTATCTGCATAACACTAATCTTGCTTAATTACACGGATACGATATAACAAATTCAGCGTATATTATTATTGTATCCGAAAGGTAATTTATTAAACAAATTGTAGTCATATGCGCACGCGCGCGCGTACACATATTGTACGATGTGTATTCGCACGCATTAATATATGCCGCGTAAACGTGTTCGATATTATTACAATATGTAATACTATATGACTGAGTTCGCAAAAAAATTATACACGCGCGCGCGAACACACACACAGAAATTACAATTTATCTATGATATTTTTATTCGCTATTAGAATAAGCATATTGAACATTTTTCAAGTTAATTAATCGAGATGTTACTATTTATTTTTAAAGAAAGATTTATTTATTTTCACGATTTTGTTAAATATTTTTTACGAAAGTCTTCGAGTACAAACTCTAGATTGCTTTATTTAAAGAATATTTATTATTTTTCATTATGTATGTATATTCATTATTTTCATATCATGTGGGTGGAACGTTTATAATTTTCTAGTTTAAATCTTTATCGAACGTCTTCAGTATTATTTTAAAGGAGAACAATTTCAGTCGAATGCTTTATTGCTTTTCATTGATGTAAATTTTTGTTTATGATATATATTTAATATTATGCTACTTCCCAGGAGTGCATTTAATTGAAATTATTCTTAAGAAAATTTTGCGAAAGTTAAGGAAGCTATCATTAAGTTTTACATTACTATTTTGCTGGAGAGTGCAATCATTTATCAAGTTGTTAGTATCAAATCTAAAATAATGACAATACGCAACTACTCAGGTTTTTCGCCTGAAAAGCTTTATCGATTAGTGAATAAGGCTATATACGCCTACAATAAAATATAACAAATTACAAATACATGACAATAAAATTAAATATAGACAATACAATAAGGAAAGTGTAATCTAAGCGTGTTGCATTCCATGATGTAGTAGTGCACGCCACTTATTACTGTTAGGTACAAGGGTTGAGACTTCGTATTATAACTATATAGCAATTGAAAACTTATAGATGTTACTTTACAGCGCAATCATTAATGTTTCATGAAACTTATGCTAGTGTGTTGAAAGCAAAGATTAATCGATGTGTAGCTTTGAATGAATATGGAAAATGTTTTATGAGATATTCATTATTTATTTATTGTGTATCCTATACAAAGTTAAATGAAATTGAGAAGTAAAAAAAATACGGAGATTTAAAAAACTTGTTCAAGGCTTATAAAACCAGAAGTTCATATGTTATAATTTCACGTTTATTTATCTAAATATATATTAAATGTATATGTACTATAGCAAACGTACATGTTCTACTATTGAATATCCAATTTCAGTTGAATTGTCGAAGTAATAATTATGACAAATATTTTATTTGGGAACATTAATCTTATCGATAAAGTAATCTACTACTAATTTTACAAAACTGCAATCTAAAATACTGACAATAACTAACAGTAAAAGAAAATTAATAGTATTGTTAATTAAGACATAAACAGCATGCTTGAAACAATCATATTTCTTTTTTCTTTTTTACAATGGCACTGTAACATATCTCTTAAAGTCAGCGATAGTTTTGATTAATATTTATAGAATTTCATTTATAATATACAACTGTCTTACTATTGGTATAAATGAAGAAAACAAAATATATACATTACATATGCTTTCCGTATATTTTTTATAGAATACTATATTTATTTAAATGATAACTTGTAATCTATATATTTTATATGCATTTAAATGTAAATATGAATATATTTCATTTAATATGAATAGGATAAAATTACCTTTATTATACTATACACAATATTGTATTTTCGTGCAGAACATGAAGAGATCAAAATTTTATCAAGATAACTTACATTCATAACGATGTCTATTTTGATTTCGATGTATGATAATATTTTTGATTCTACATATAAAATAAATAATGTTGACCATACTTATTGGTAAACTTTAAGAATTTTCAATGCAAATTTATGAAAGGAAATATTTACATGTTCTTCATATCATTTTATTTACTGCGCTCTCAACATATGAAACTCAATGTAATCTTGCCTTTAAATATAATACATTTTATTATGTAAGAAAGGGAGAACAATGAATGACCAGATTACTTAATGTCAATAAAATCAAGGAAGATGTCAATATTATTATATCATATAAAAACGTATCTATGCATATATCTATAAATAAATGTGTATAGCTGGCTTTACTTATTGCAGTTCCTTCTTGTCACTATACTTATAGCTTTAATTAATGAAATTTTATATAAATTATAGAAAGCTTATAATTGTAGAGACTCTACCACCCATTTATCCACTTGTCCCACGATATACATTTGATTAATTATCATTTATTTAAAAAAAAAATAATCAGTCCTCTTCAATTTCTCTGATATACTGATCATGTATGCATGCACGTGTGAATCTTCATTCAATTATAAATAAACAAATTTTATTTAAATACATGTAAAACCAAGGCTTATTTTTATTTTGAAATGATCTCTTATTATTATAGAATATGCATAGGCATCTTTAAATAAAAAAACATTATCCTGAAACATGCCTCTTGATATATCAATGGCTATGATATTTATTGAATTTGTATGAGTTTATTTACAGTTTATGATATTACATAAAAGTATCTATATTAGATATCAATTTCATACATTTTATAAAATAACCTTGTAGATAATACATAGACACAATTGTCTAATATCTCAATATTTACACTACCAATTTAAAAAAGCCAGCCATAGGACTAACTGCAAATATATACAAGATTGAAAAATATGTATATGCATATACTTAATGCGTGTAAGTATATTCATGTATATGTATGTATGCCCTTTTACTACTTTTGTTGATTTATCAATATCTAATGTATGTCATATATAATTACAAGTTACTGGCAATCAATAAACAACAAATTTCTGTTTATGATTTTGTTTATTAAATGATCAGAAATGGTTAGAGGAACCAGTCTATATATGTATAGAGCCAATGATTATAAAAGTGATCTAATTTGTATATTTTTATTTTTTAGATAATGAGATTTTTAAAATTGTTAGAGTGAAACAATGAAATATATAAATAACTGAAATTTTTTATATTTTTGTTTGTACCTAAATCACTTTCATAATCAGTAGCGTACATCCATACATATACATATATGTTCATTCTATGTGTGCACGCGCACGAGCATATAATAGGGGATCTCAAAAAATGTATACAGATTTTGTCAGAAGAACATCTTAATGAACACATGAAATAATGTATTATTTAAGCATAAAACATGTAATATTTTTATATCTAATCTTTATTTTAATAATTACTCTTAATTATAAAATTATTAAATTAAAACTATACATAGTTATTACAACCAAACATGTATACATTTTTAGGAATACCCTGCGTAAGTGTATGTATGTGTATGATGTGTGAACGTACGCACGTGTGTATGCGTATTAGATAGATCAACATATATAGATGCAACTCATCATTGATCATAAATTATATTACAAGATGCATAATATCTATTGTGTTTTATGAATACTTAAGATCGAATAGATTAAGGTTTGTTTTATTCTAAACAAACATTCTTTGATTTTCAACACTTTTGTTAAAATATATCTTTAAAATTAAATAAAATCTTCACAAAATATGACAATATAACATAATTTTTACTGTTAACAGAACTGCAAAATTATTTACGTTATGAGCGTAATATTTACTATTGTAGGTACTGCTATAGCTATATAAATTATAGGAAATGCATATTACATTATTTTCTGATTGCCAAGCATTGTATATAGACGCCTTTTGCTACAAAATTTATACAAATATGATCTCCATTAATTATTGCTTTATACTACAAAACATATATGCATTAATTTTGTAAATCGATAAGGTAAAATGTTTATCTATTTGTGATGCCTACGTAAATGCCCATAATGTACAAACAAAATTACATTAAATATAATACCTCGCGTATTTACCATATTTGATTATTTTCTTGTATGACAGATCAACATATTGTTTCAACAAAAATGAATACAGTGGTCAGACACCAGTTGAAGTCGGTGCATTATTTACGGGTGGTTTTAACAAATCGTGATATTGCAACAGAGCTTCGCGTAAAGAGCGAGTGACTTGTCCCGAAGCAGATGCAATTGTGCATTCTACTAAGCATGGATATAATCCAATTAATTGTTCCCATACAGATCGATCAACTAAAAAGAAATATTATAATCATACTTATAATTACAATACTTTTATGATCGAGTAATGTATTGAATATGTTATACCTTTATTAGGAGGAGCTTTTTTAAGCGATATCACGAGCGTAGCGACGGCCTTCAAAACAAACGAAATCTCTGACAATCTGTACCTAGAAAAAGACACCATAAGAAAATGTCCCGCTGATATTCTGGAAATTTTTATATTCCAAATATTAAACTGCAATATACTGATACTTGTACCTAGGTAATGGGCATTTTCCACTGCGCCTTTCATTTTCAATAAATCTCCGTAGAACTTCTTGAAATCTATGTAAAAGTGCGGTAACTGCTAAACGACCCGCGACTCCGCCTTCATCGTTTTCTAAATTTTTATTAGAGTCAGATTCCAATTCATTATTCAATCCATCCAATAAAGAGAATTGTAATAATGTTTCAAAACATGTCTTTGCAAATTCTTCTCTTAATTTGGCTTCACCGCTACTTTCTGCAAATTGTGTAGTTTCTTTTTTTAATTATATGCAACTCTATCATACAGGAAGTATTTTATGTTATATATGATATTACCAATATTCACTGTAGTTGCAGAGTGTATAGATCCTTTATTTAGAAGCATAACAACTCGTAATATAAACTGGTGAGGTATGTACTGTGAATGCGGTAATACTTCATCTCTAAGCAATTCCATTACTTGGCAGTCAACTGCTTCATCTGCTTGAATTTCTTCAGCTCCACGTTCTACGTTTACTACGCTGCAAATTACATAAAAAATGGCACAATTTCAATTCCACACGATTTTGTATATAAGTAAAAAAGAGAAGCCGGATATATACATAAAAAATGTACCTTTTTGGAAATAAAAAGTCATCCAATGTACTTGCAAGTTCAGGCCACATGCTTTGAAAATGCTCTGGATATTTACGTGCTAATGGTAAACCAGTATGCAAAACAGCTAATAAGCTTGTAACAGCTAGTTTCCATGTTGTTGGAGAAGGACATGCATATTTCATAGACAGAGGCACATGAAGAGCTTCTATTATGTGTTTTAAAACTTGTCCATCAATTACAGCCATCTCGTGCGCAGTCTTTTGATATAAATTTACAACCATGGATAATGCTTTCTCTCCAAAAGGAACATAATTCATAATCACCCAGTCAGCCTAAATAAATGAAGTTACTTGAACATGTTTCACCGCTTATTATACATTATTCAATCTTTAAGTAAAAAGATAGATACATACAGATACGCCTCTAACTTGTGAAATATGTTTTGTTGGTATTCTACCATAAGTAGGAGCTTCACAAGCAAGCTTTGAGAAACTTAATAATTGAAGAAATATTGAAACGATCATAGTTCTCAGGTTTTCAGGTCCATTTAACGCCTCCTATATAATTTCGTATATTTAACAAATATTTAGCAACAAGAAAATGCCAATTAAATTCATTAGTAATACTGCACCTTTTGAAGTAGCTCCATGGAGTGAAGTACACCATCTTGCAAATGTGTAAGAACAACATCTGGTACAGTTGGCAAAATGTATGGTGTTGATTCACCGTGTACTGGAACTGCTACCACATTTTTTAATACAACACATAACTTATCTAAATCAGTTCCTGTAAACCTGCAATTGTGAAAAAAAAATTATTGCCTTGATTTATATATCTATATAGGTACAAATTCATGAATAAAAATAAAATATATACTTCTTTCTAATATGTTGAAAGACAGCTGGAAATATATGCACCAGAGCAGTCAGAAATGCTTGTGAAGGAACATAAGGCTCTGTTTCATTTTCTTGTGGAGGTGTAGTACTTTCAGTTCCGATATTAAGCCACACACGCCACGCTACTGTCCAAAGCGCTTCTGAATCAGCTGAATGCGTTATTTCATTATTATCACATCCTTTTTGTAAATATAAAATTTCTTGAAACGACTTCAATGCTGCTAAGGATACCTATGAAAAGTGTATATAATTAAATATTGCATTAATATTAATGTTAACATATAACAGAAATATATACCTCGTTATTTTTACTCAGTGCAGAATTTTCAATAAATTCAAGAAGCAGTGACCAGGCTCTAGGAAAATCGCCTAACAATTGTAATAGTTGACGCTTTGTGTTAAACACTCTAGCAACACCACTTAATGTTAAGACCTATAACATTATTACATACTTGTGTACACAATCCTACTAAATCTGTAGGTATAAGTAATATAGAAAAATAAAAAGATACCTGTGTCTCTGCCCATTGTTTCTGTGCTGTATTTCTACTGTGATGAATGAGTATGTTTCCACCAGTATCAACCTTTTCATTACTTGCAGAATTAGATAAGCTTCTTACTTTACCTAACAATGGAAAGAGGACTTGCCAAAGTACAGCCTGCCATGTTGGCTGGTGTAAAAGACTACCATGTGCAGAAATTGTGGAAAATAAAGTTTGACTAGCTGATTTCCGTACAGCAGGACGAGAATCCACACATAGGTCACCTGATAGATTATTAAAAAGATTTTATGTTATAAATCATAATATATTATTTATACTTATACACAGAAAAACTAAATTACCTAATCTGGCATAAAGACACATCCACAACTTATCAAAAGGTGGAATATTTGTTGTACCAGGAAAATCAGGAAATACAGATGATGAATCTCCGCGTAAGGAAATACATAACTTTTCTTGATTTTGATAGAAATAATCGCTTATATTCCACTAAAATATACAAGTAATCACAAATAAATTCTATATTATTAGTAGGAAGCAAATAAATGTATTATTTAAAAAACTAAGAGATTCAAATGATCTTTTTAATACTACTATATAAATTAATTATTTTCAGTTAATAATAACTACATTCTCACCATTAGGCCGACAGCTGTAAGTGATATATTCAATTCTTGTGTTTGTGATCCAAACTTTGCTGCTGTATCAACACATTGCGGGAGACATCGCCATGGCATTACTGGTAAGAAATCAGTTACTACTAGTTGAAGGCATTGAAAAGCAATGCGTACTAAAGCTTCACTACAAACAAAGATTTTTAAATCAAGTATCTATTATTAAAGTAAATATTACTACTGTATAAGTACTATTACATATATACATTTATAACATAATGTATAGTTACCCATGATGATCAGATACAGCTCCAATAATATCAAGAACTAATGGCCAACCATGAAAGAGTGTTTCTCCAGCACCATGAAGTATTTGCAAGACACATTCTAACTGTCGTTGTCTGACATCTCCATGATGTACCGAAGACAATTCTGATAATGGTCCTAAGAGCAGTGTCTGTAATTTCTGTGAGGACAAAATAAAATAAAAATTCACACCTGTTCAATGACCAACAATCATTGTTATTAATCATAATTAATAATTATAAAATCATTTACTTGATTGTCACGCAATGGTTGGGGATATTTGTATTGTAATGCCATTTTCACAAGGTATGTTATTGCTTCAACACCCCATTCTCTCATACGAATATGTGGATGTTGGCATACTTCTAATAAATGATTTGTAAGTGGTCTCCACAAAACTTCAACGCGTGACAAATTTACTAACCCAGTTTCTAATAATTTAGCTACAGCAAAAAGTGATGGTTCCTAAAAAATATACATTAGAATTAGATTTAAATACCATCAAATAAAAACAAGTGAGACAATATTTGAAACATACTCTATTTGAATATGCTAATTCCATTGCTTCGTGACTCAGTTTACAGAGAGCATCTATTAAATGGTGTAAAGCCACATCGTCAAGATGCTGACTACTTTCAAATAATCTGCTTAGCATAGCACTAAGTACAGGTAAATCTGCCATTACAGCATTAGTTAATACTGCATTTGGATCAGCAGCAGATCTTCCAGCTTTCAGAGATCCACCAGTGGATGGTTTCAAACCAAGTATCCAAACAAGATGTTGAAGAGTCGTTAGTACTAAATGCCAAGCACTACCAAGTATACTGCCGTGACAATGTGCTAGTGACAACAATGCACGCATACATTGAAGATTTTTTGCAGTTAACATAACAGGACCCTGATGTGCACCTAAATATGGTTATTGTACTTAATATTTGTATTGCATTTTTAATGATTATATGATAGTGTTACATGCTAAATGTATGATGCATAATATAATGTTTTGCCACATGATATTATTTCTCGATACACAAAAATATACTGCACTATTTCACTGCTAAAATTTAATTTTTATAACATTACATACCAACAGGTAAAGAAGCTGTTGGTAAAGGAGTTCCAACAGCAACAACTTGATGTCGATGATCTGGCTCTCCCATAGATAAATTATATTGATTTGATTCTTGTGTACGTGCACATGGTATACCTTGAGGTGCATTATATAGTACTGTCAATGCATAATGAGGTGGTAAGGAACCTTTGCATATTGCAGTAATATATGCATCACGAGGACTTTGTAAATCTAATTGGCCACATAGAGCTGCATATGTCTGAATTGCTTTTAAAACATTTTCTGTAGCAGATTCATCGGTACTAAAAATGTTTTATTATTGAACAAATATTCAATTAAATTTTAAGATAATAAGATAATAATTGTAAATAGTACCTTGCATCGATTAAAGGACTTAATGCTGCCAGTAAACCACACCAACTGGAAGTGATCAGTTGCGCATGCAATTTTTGTTCAAACTCAGTTGGCTTGTAATGATTTTCAGCATTTTCTTCTCTTGTGCCATTTATTGCAAGAGCAATCGATCGTATTATATCTAATAGACATGCATAAGCTACACTAATTCCATAACCAATTGGTATTTGTGGTGGCTCAACTTTATCAAGCATATCCAAACTGAAACACATGGTTATTTACACTTACAATTGTGGAAATCAGATCCTTTATAAACTTGGTATTAAGATCAATAAATAATTACTACTGTTATAAACATCATTACTGCTTCTCCTACTATTATTACCTTATTATATTTAGGATAGCAAAAGCAGTAACAACAGTGATAGCAGTAATGAAATAGAAAATCAAAGCAATGCTAAATTATTTAATTATATCTTATATATCATATTTTCTACTAGTATATAATTTTATAATTATTCTTACTAGATAGATTTGGTATGTCCACTTGTAAATGATGCTACCACTGGTAGCCAAATACCACGTGAATAAAATCCAGGTTGTGGGGATATGCCAGGACCAACAGGCATACCTGTGAAGATTGGGGAGCCAGTACCTTGAGGCATTGGTGTACTTGTTGCTACATAGAATATATGTTAATAATTTACATATTACTACTTTCTTATTAAATTCATGGTGTAATTACCTGTTCCAGCTTGACCTATCATCTGTGGATTAACAAAAAGACTATGTACATAGGCACCTAAACTATTTACAATATCTTGAAAGATATTAGTTGCATGTGGCTTCAAATCATAACATTCACAAAAATTGGTTAAAAGATCAGCTTGTACAGTCATTTTATGTAACACTTCCAAAGCTAAAGCTCTTTGCCAGGTAGGCTTGTCAGGGTCCAAAAATTTAACTATTAAAGATAAAAATATTTCACACTCTGTTACCTAAAATTGATTAATTCCTATTAGAATGTTACTAAAAATATTAATCTGTAAACATGTAATTATAATGAGTTTACCTTTTTTATATACTTACCAAAAGGGAATGATACTTTTGTATCAGAATAGATACAACTCTTAACAATCGCATACTAATAGGAAAATAAGGTTTATCTAGTGGTGTTGCTTGTTGTATCGAAGCTGGCACAGAATTACGATATTTAATATTAGGAGAAAACAATTTTATTACAAGTGCACACACTCTTTCCTTCAATAAGAAACTGAATTCAGGATGCTAGGTAAAAGAACATATAAAATTATTCTATGAATTTCATATTTCGCTTAGATTAATCCAAATATATTTTTTTAAGAATACCTTAAAAAATACAGATGAAAAATTGGTCAAAACAGATTCTAACAATTCTAAACCAAATGTTCTAGTCATTTCAGTAATTCCTATGAGCCAATACGGTTGATCAGCATTCACTAATTGCACTAAATCCTTAAAATGTAAAAAATTACTTATTAGTTCTTTTTTATCTATACAAAAAAAAAGTTAAATTACCTGGAACATTAAATATGCATCAGCAGCACATGGTCCAAGCCCTTTTGGTGCTTGATTCGTTGGACTTTTTAATTCCTCCAAGTTAACTTCTTCAGCTTCTTGATGATCAAGCATTTGTTCATCCTCTGCAACTACTCGCTCAAATACTAAGGATACCAGTTGTCTAACTGTTGCTCCTGCTGTATTGATTGTAGTACAATCCTTAGTAAAGTGCAATCTAAAGCAAAGAACCAGATTCTGCAAGTAAAAATTTCAGCTGATAATAATAGATGAATTTTTCTCATGCACCTTATTTTTACAGCTTAACATATCCGTAATTACCCTTGAAAGTGTATCTCCATGAACAATAGCATTACTTGTAAGAAGAAGAGTAACAGTCTGTAAAACTTTAACTTCTTCAGTTCCTGCCTCCATAAGCATCCATAATGTATCTGTAATATAACGTGCACCTTTCTGATCTATGGCTTGCTGAGTTATTAATCGTTGCATTATACCTAAGCAAAACTGAAAGAATTTGATTACATTATTGAATCGATTGTACCAAGACAATATAGGAGATAATGTTTATAATTAAAATACAATATTTAAAAAGTACTAACCTTTATGATTTTTATATCTTTACTTTCACAACCTTGAACTAAAGGATATAAGATTTGATTTACAACATAATACACCGAACTGCCAGGTGTGTTCATAGCAGTACGTATTTTTGTTATCCCTTCCTCGCATGACTGCCAAAAATTATTATAAAATATTAAATATGTTGCATGTACAAAACTATTTCTATCAAAAGCAGATGCCACATAATACTTATTAC
The DNA here is from genome assembly GCA_032403825.1 of Odynerus spinipes. Lineage (NCBI taxonomy): Eukaryota > Metazoa > Arthropoda > Insecta > Hymenoptera > Vespidae > Odynerus > Odynerus spinipes. The sequence goes on along the minus strand of JAIFRP010000002.1, from coordinate 5,684,081 downwards.
TATAATAATACTGATGTTAGATCTTGAAACTTAACCTTCATTTACTCAAAATAAAACACGAGCATTGTATATTAAAGAAAAAGTAAGAAGTGGTAACTGACCTCTTTAATTTGAGGGTATTTCTTCTTACTTTCAGAAGCAAGAACCTTCAAGTCGCTTTGAAGGGATTCTAAAAATTTGGAAGTATTATCCTGGCTACTTGCAACAACTGTATTCGCCATCGTGACAAAGTTCCCTCGTTAATGAATTTAAATTTGTAAATCGTCACTCTAGCTCATGATAAATAAACAGTTTGTCACAAATTATAGTAGTTTTGTAATGAAATTTATATCTACATAATAGTAGGTGAGTTGGCATATCGTATGCCGATTATCAGAAATGACAGCAGGTAAGTGACGATCCATCAAGTTTAGCCCTTACGAAATCATCTAGTACACGAGTATGATTATCTTGTTAGTGCTAGCGAAGTGTGTAAACTAGTCCCACCGCGTTTTCCAATCACAAACACAATATTTGTAGAACTGAATATTCTGGCTAAAAAACTACGACGATTGGATAAAATTATTCACAATTATTAAATAATCCAATCACTGTCACTGCATCTCGTTTCATATCTTCCAATTACTGAACACCAGTTTTTTAAAATCTACTCACGTTACTATTGGATCACAGTAATTGTTAAAAAATCAGATTGGAAATAAGATAAATATTGCATTTTGACTAATTGTTATGTATTATATAATAGATATTATTTATAAATAATACATTTTACAATTGTATGATTTTTTAGTATGAGCATAATAGGATATTTAAATTTTACTTTTCTACGTACTTAAAAAGTATATGCGCGCGCCATTATAACTTATCAGGTGATTGGTTAGAATTTTTCACGAAATGCACCAATCGTTTGCAGTGGTTACCAAGGTCTACGATGTTCAGCAGTATGCTACACACTAGTACAGATTACTAATTTGTGAATAAAAGAATCGAATATTTTCCAACTCGCTACGTGATTGCAATGCTGGATACTGCATATTTTTGATCTGGTGTTCTGTGTAATTTCTTAAAAATGCCAAAAAAGTCCGCTAAATCTGCTTGGGGTAATCGGGGAGGATGGGCGAATAATTCTGAAGATAAACATTATTTTGGTAGAGTATTATTTATAATCTAACTACGCTTTACTTTAGACACTGATATCTCCCTCAAAGATTTTTATTTTTAATCCATGATACATCCCATTAAATTCCATATAAACAACTGTTAGTATTATTTTCTTATGTAATTTTTAGACATTTTATATCACTCTGTAAGATCCATTATTTGTAGATTAGCTCTTTCTGTGAAGGTTAAAAAAGAAACATGTAAAAAGATAGCAAAGAAAAGAAATCACAAATAGAAATGTATATTTTCTATTTAATGTTTACTAAATACAGGACACGATGATCGACTCATGAGAATGGAAGGAAGGTTATTTGGAAATAGGCCTCGGGTATCATTTAAAACTCAGCCGAGGCCTAATAGAGATATACCAAGAAATGTAGCATTGGCTTATTTAGATGATGATATTCCCATGAGTGTTAGTTCTAATAACAACAACAATAACAGACAAGTAATTCTAAGAGGAAGAGGAAGAGGTTTGTCTAGAGGAAGAAATAGTCCTTTACCGCATCGAGGTTTTAGAGGGGGTATATTTCCTAGACCCCAACATCCTTTTGGAGAAGCTAACTGGTATAAAATTATTGTAAGTATATAATTAAATTAATTAAATGAAATAACATGCTTAAAGAATGCGTGTTGTATAATTTTTAACTTTTTTTTTTAGATACCATTTGGACAAAAATATACAAAAGACTACATATTAAATATTCTTCTTAGTTATATCTCTCCAGAAACTTTTGTACCAATAATGGTAAGAATTATATAGTTTATTGGAACTAATTTTACATATATCATTTTATAACAAGCATTATTACATAAATTTGTAGTACAAAGTTGTAGGAACTGAAGCTATTTTCTATGTCGATGATCAAAAAACAGCAACTACACTTCTTGGTTGTGATCGTAAAATTACAACCACAGATGGTTTTAAGCTTCAAGTGAGAGTTAAACCTGGCTATCCACAATGTGAAATTAATGATAAATTAAAAGAAAAATTAAAACAAGCTATGGTTAAAAGATACGTTCAAGAAAACAATGCTCTAGATTTATCAAGATTTCATCAGGATCCTGGTTAGTATTAAATTTTCTATATATGTATATAAGATGAGTTTATGTGTTGTATTTACAATGCAAATTATTTTTTATCTCCATAGATCTTGTTGCTGACTACTTCTGTGCATTGTTTCGACCAGTTATGTTAATGACTGTTCTAGACATTGTCTCAGAGCATATTCCTACCCTAGAAGCATTAAATTTGGAGGGTAACAAACTTTATCTAATTGAAAGACTCAACGTTCTCCATAAGAAATTTTCAAAACTAAAGATATTGTACATCGGTGATAACAAAGTAATATCATGTTAACAAATTTAATAAAAGACAAGTATCAAACATATTAATCCTACTCATATATATATATATATATATGATTTTTAGATAAAAGAAATTAATCAATTAGATGTTGTGAAAGATTTAAAACTAGATGAATTAAGGTTGGCTGGTAATCCTGTATGCAATAAGTATAAGACCCGACAGAACGACTACATTAGGTAATGTATTATTAATGTGTTAATAATTTGATTACTTCCTTCTATAATATTTACACTGACTTTATCATATCTTTATAAATTGAAATTCTTTTATACATTTTTTATTATATTAGTTACTAAACTATAAAATAATAAGGCAAATATTTTTGTTATTTACAACTAACTTGGAGCTTCCGGGCTTCTGGCTTTTCTTTCTTGGCAATAGTGATGTACGAAAAATATTTCCCAAGCTCCTGAGACTGGTAAGATATAAGTGGTTACAATTACATTATTCATAATATTAGATGTGTTAATATAGTCATGTGAATACATAAAAATGTTTATAATACATTTTACAAGGATGGTATGGAGTTACCACGTCCCATTTTATTCGACGTTGTGGATGATACAACAAAGGTACCCCAAACTCAAAGGATTTTTGCTCCGGATACCAAGGCACAAGAAGTAGCAAGTCAATTTTTGCAACAATATTTTATGATTTTTGATAGCAATAATCGCCAACCCTTGTTAGATGCTTATGATGAGCATGCATGCTTTAGTTTAACAACTCATGCTCATAATGCTAATAAGTAAGTTGATATTTTATATTAGGAAAATGATTCGTATTAGAAAAATTATAAAATGTGTTACAAATTTCTGTTGTTCTTACAGGTCGAGTACATATCTCCTGGAAAACAGAAATTTGTTTAGAATAAATGACACTAACAAAAGACAGAAGTTGTTAAAACAAGGCAGATTGCCTGTGGTTTCATTCATTTCTGAAATGCCACGAACTAGACACTACTTAAATACATTCACAATGGATATTAATCTAATTACTGTAAGATTAACTAAATGTTTCTTTGCAAAGCATATTTCAATTATTATTATATACATATTATAAATTAATTTACTTGCTTTCTAGGAAGGAATAATGTTAATTACAGTAACAGGATTATTTAAAGAGTTAAATACTAAAGATGAAGCAGTACGGTACTTTAACAGAACATTTATTATTGTACCAAAAGGAAATGGATATTGCATTCTTAATGAGCAATTACATATAAGTCATCCAACTGAAACGCAGCAGAAATTTGTTTTAAATAATCCTCCGGAAACGCAAATCGCCGAAAATTCATCAACGCCTAAAACATCCAATAGCAACATAGAAACTACAGGTTCACAATTACCAGAAGATGTAAAACAGCAAATGACTTTAACATTGAGTCAGCAAACAAATATGAACCTGGAATGGAGTTTAAAATGTTTACAAGAAGTTCAATGGAATTATGAAAATGCTCTCTCAGCATTTCAAGAATTTTTTAAGAGAGGTCAAATACCATCAGAAGCATTTACCAAGTAAATTTAGATATAAGTAAAAAAAAATTAGAAACGTATTTTAGATTCAGATTTTTTTTGCTTTAGAACATATAAAGTATAGTAATGACCATCTTCAAATTTTTTCGAATATTGACCATTGTGTAATTAAAGTGCTGAGATCACTAATTAAATACTAATGTTAGTTTGATTAATTAACTAAAAGAAGAAGAGAAGCAACAAAATTATCTTGACTTATTTTTCTTTACATAGTGTTTACCCAAGACATCTGTATTTTACTATGAGAGTATAGTAAAATACAGTATACAAATATGAACTGTAAGTTTGTATCATAAACAATGAAAAAATGTCACTATTGACATTCTTTACATGTTTTTATGTACATGTTCACTATCACAAGAATTCCACATCACAAATCACATATAACTTTCATTACATACTTATTCTTGGTCTTTGTTTATGATTTAAAATATTTTACTGCAATAATAAAAAAGATTCACTCTAAATGTTATATCGTTATATTGTTAAACATAGTTAATGTCTATTTCATAATTACATATAGATTGGATACTTTTCTATTATATAATATTTGATTTGTGATGTGTGATCTGTCTAGCATTGCAAAATAAAAGAAAATGCTTTGCTTCTTTTCTTTTGTACATAAATGTAATTACAGGTAGTAAATAAGATACATCGTCTACGTACGATGTTTAAGTTTTCTTCTTGTAAATTTTCAGAGTTATATGACAGAGTGAAATTTCAATCTGCTACTTATTTAATACTATTTTTATCACATTACTTATTTTTATTTCTCAATTGATAAACTACAGCCTGAAAGAAATCACTCTAGAATTGTTATACTTTTGAAAAAAATGTATTGATGTAAAGTTCATATAACAATTTTAGAGTAAAAAGTTTCTTTCTATTTGTACAAGACTTACCAAGTTATAACATATTATGCTTGTACATTGTACACTTTACATTATACTCTGAAAGTATGATTCTTCATGAAGTATATCTTTGTAAGATTATAAAAAAGATGTATATTTAGTGTATTGACTTCAGAGGAGTAGCATAACCTCAGCAAATCTTATTCGTCTATCAACGCACAAAAGATTCAAAAGCATTCAGACAAAATGTGAATCACAAATATTACACATTAATTCACAAATGGAACATTATGTTATTAAATAACGTAATAATATTAAATGACGTAATATGTATAACTAAAATACTTAACAAAATCTTTTAATTGATCATAGGAAAAGTTTGATTAATTTTACAAAAGTAAAAATGGAGTAATTGTTCTAATTGTATAAATTTATCAAATATATA
>JAIFRP010000002.1:5639162-5678689 GCA_032403825.1 Odynerus spinipes | reverse complement strand
TTTTACATCTCGTAAACAGAAAAATTTTAAGTAAAATGTGAGTATAAATTGTCTATAAACATCTAAGGTTCTTTTTTATTTCATATTGCTATTACTATTATTATTATTATTATTATCATCATCACCATTATAATTATTACTATAATTTCTGTTATTATTAGCATCATGTATTTTTATTAGTATTATGAGTATCAAGTTGAAAATGCATAAAGCTCAAAGAATACTATTAATGCATACGAGGAGAGAGAAGACTATCAGGTGCATCAAATAAAAAATAGACTGTGATCTTACAACTGATCACTAGTCGGTTCTTTAAAAGACACATGGACCTAAAGAAAAACTAAAATAGTTTATCGTCCATAGTTGTCTATAAATAGTTACAACACAGAACATTACACATGATATGTGGGTGATACATCAAATATTTGAGAAGAGTGTGTTCATACTGACTAATATGTAGTAGTCACAACTGAACAAGGAGCACCTGTGCAAGAAAAGATCCTCCATATACTAAATGTGGTATTCCTATCAAAATTACTTCATGTACGTGCATATATGTATATTTGTATGTATATACATTATGAAAAGAGCTATGCTTGCATTTAAAAAGAAAAACTAATACTATATAGAAAAGAAGTGACTTTGATTATACTATTATTAATCATATTTATAGCAATATGTTTCTGATTTTCTTCTTTTTAGATTGAAAAAACAATTGATACGTTATATTATGCTTTACAAAATGATGCTTGATATAATTATACTCACATTTTGCAGAAAAAAAGATAATCATAATGGCAGTGTGCAGCTATATTTTTTACCATTTATTTTTTTAGAAAGTATATTGTGATACATATAGATGATAAAACTGTAGCATGTTTATTACTATCTTTCTTAAAATTGATTCTCTAAGTTATTTAGATAAGATCTGAATAATTATTACACTTATTTATATTAGTCCAAAAAAAATGTTGCTCTGACAAACATACGCGTATATATAAATATTAATATATATATAAAATATTATCCACATAAAATTTTATATATATGTATACACATATGCAAACAAATATTTGTATTTGTTTATATACAAAAGTGTAAATAATGTTTATTGTGGATACATTACTCATATCACCATTAGTATTGTAAATATGAGTATACAAAAAAAATGAAAATATAATTTGTACGTACATAATTGCATTTTTACATAAGTTTATTATGCCTACATGTAATTCATAATTACACAGGATCTATATTAAGTTATTATATCAGTTTAAGCTTCATTGAAAATGTTTTAAGTGCATGTTTAAAAAATCATTTATATTTACAATATCGATCAGTAAGGTATGGTACATATATTTTGTTACAAAGTATATATTTTGTATTGTTCACATTACAGATACACTATCATTATATTATTCCTTTTTGTTTAAAATAAAGTTCATGATCTCTCACAGTGCGTTCATAAAATCTTTTCCTTGGATCTACTGAACTTAACTCTGGACACTAAAACAATGAAAGTATATGTTACATGCGAAAAAATGACAGTATCCTATACAGTACAAGATAATACTGATTAATAACATACGCCAGATGATCGCATTAATTCTATTGCCACTGGTAATTTTTTATTTAGACTTTGCTCTCTGTCCCCATGAGCAGGATGCGTTGATAACCAAGGCACAGGATTCACTTCTGACTGCATTTCTGAAAGTGTTCTCATAACACCCCAAAACACAACTGCTTCACGTATATCTGCACAAGCCTTCAAACATTTCATATAATATAAGTTATCCCTAAATATAGAATTACTTAAAATTACTTACTTTTGCAGCTAACTTTAATCCTACATCATCAGCCTCATTTTCCAGGGATCTACTATATGGCAGACTATGTAAGACATTCACAATATGCTGTACAACCAAATGAAAAAATAATGCTATTAAATCAGGAAAACATGCCCAAAGTAGCATGATAGGAATTATCAACAAAACATCTAATAATAGTGCATTGGAAAACTGTTCAACCTGTTAATACAAAAAACCTCATTAGTTTTCACATTTTACTATTTGTGATAATAATATAAAAATTGTAAATAATTTTAATTGCAACCACTTTGTCTATAAGATATTAATTACCGCATGCAATAGCAATGCATGTGCCATTTCATGAGCAAGTATAAAAGTTAATTGATCATCATTATCTACTATATTTAGAGCACCCAAAAAGAAGAATATGTTCCTCTCCTAAAAAATACATAACTTAGAATTATAAGAATATTTAATTTTATAATTATGTTTCCTTTTCCTTGATACATACAGGTATAACATAAGCATTTTTCAGAGGAGAATCAACAATAGTTAATGTCCACTCTTTTTCATTAATAGAAATTAAATCCTTATTTTTTATAAGTATGTTCTTTATAATTCTAACAAGTCTCTTATATGCAGGATGATCTCTCGATACCAACAATTCCTTATGTTGCTCTAAATGCTAAAAAATAAATAGAAGTGCAGTATATTCACAGTAAACTATGTAGTTTGTTATATCTTAAATTGACATTCAATGAAATATTTAAGAACTCAAATCTCACCATCTCAAATATTAATCTGCCTAATTCAGCTTGTTCTTTCTTATTAAATATTATAAATCGTTTTCGCTTAGTAATTGGATCTGTTTCAAGGTGTGTAACATAATAAATAACAAACATTAAAAACATCATGCCCAATGATCCTAAAAAATTATAAATAAAAATGTACCTGTATAACATCATTATTTTGTAGTACATTAATATATGTACCTAAAAATATATCTCTATTTTGCCTGACTAATGATCTATACTTTTCTTTCTCTTCTTCTGATTTTTTTCTCCACCATTTTTTAAAAGAACGTCCAATTAAAAATGCACCAATTCTTAAAATTGGACGCAAGACAACAGCAAAAAGTGGTGGTACATATAACTTTGATGTTGTATGAAAATTACATACTTGTTCATAATTTCTACTTTTTAATTCTCTAAAAGATACTTTTGTACGTAATATACAAATTTTAGAATATGTAGTAGATTGATATTTTGGAATTATGCAAAGTGTGGATGTTACTTTAAAATAATGGATATTTCTAAGTTGCATTGCCCTTTTTATCCAAAACATGTTGAAAAAGAACTGTAAAAATTAAAACATTTTTTCTTTTTAAAATATAAAAAATACACATATAATAATTATAATTTATGTAATTAAGAAATATTTTCTTTAAAAAACATATATGCATATACTTCTACATTAATTTGTGGGTAGAAATTTTACAAATATAATTTAATTTATTAAATTTAAACATATTACGAAACGATATTATCGACAGCGGATAATTGATATTAATTCTACAGATTATTCTTTAAAAAGTTTTTCAAATTGTTAATTATATTGTTATGTCAATTTTAACAGAAGTTCAACGACTCTAATACGTAATATTGATCAGGCGCCTAACTCGAATTATGCAGTTTAACGATCACGCAGCGTAACATTGTGTCGTGACGACATGCAACTTTTAAAAATTACCTTTCACACACTTGAAACAGCCGCTTTGTTATAATATAAATATATATATATATATATTGTTAAAGAATGGCGTATTCATTATACATCACATGTACAATATACATCCGGTAAGGACTTTTTAACCACAAATGTAAACATGCTTGCCAAGTTCATGGTAATATCTCTACATATTGACATTCTCAGCTGTTTAAAAAATTACATCGAAATCTTTCTTTTTTTTTAATAGTTCGATATACTCTTGGTTATTAAATTAATTTTTACGTGTAAGACCTAGAAAATCAATATTTTTCGTAATATAATATATCACATGTACTAATATAACACATCACGTATACCATTGATTTGGCCAGTCGTTTCAAATTTCGTTATATTAAAAAAGCATATATGTTTTATAATTGTTGAACTTGAATTAAATGACATTAACAATTTGTAATTTAAACTCTCGCCAATGTTGGCACCACAATATGCTTCTAATTTGTTGGTAACACAGAGTACTAACTTCTCGATTGAAACAAGTGCAATTTGAGTGTCGGTAATCATTCTACATTATCTACTGAATTTCTGTGTGACCATTGTCGTTACCTGATGCCACTATCTGTTTTCACGTTCTTCCCAGCTGTTATTGTAATAATAACTCATAAGCTATATCAAAAATATCAATTACATAACAGAAAAAGTAAATCAACAAATACTTATATTATAAATAGTACTTCAGAGTAAAACAATATGTTTGTATCGTCAACTGAGAAAATCGTATAATATTCCTGCTCCGTTTGAAAAATTGATCACGGAAGGTCTTACCTTAATACTCGAAACGCTTTACACCTTTATCAATACTAGGCAAGCTTAGCATGTTATTGATCGGTGAATATTTTAACGTACATTCACGAACGAAAGCAGTGGATTTTCGATGATTACATTAATATTTATATAGATAAAATATAAATAAACGTTACTTCCAACAGGATACAACTTTAATCTATCCTTTCCTCGAGTGTATTAAATTGTCTACTTCTATGTACGTAATATTCATAGAGACTGGTCTCTAATATAAGCAACTGGATACAGATAGGCATAAATACATATTGCTGAATAAAGATTATTAATTAAGATCGATAATCTACCGAGAAATGAAATAGTACGGAAAATGTTGATCGAGCAATTGCGAAGCACTCTCCGCAGGTAGAATTAAAGATCTTCGCCCGTAACACCTGATATCGCTTGAACTCTCAACAACATGGCGTCCGATAGAAGGAAGTATAGGACAAACATCAAGAAACGAACAGTATGCGTGTACTATATACAAATGTAAAGTGTCATACAGTGCGGCCATGGATGCATATATTTGCGCGTGCACAACTAAGGCTGTATGTATACGTCCATCATGAATCAAAATTCACGGTTGCCTCGCATTTTGTGATTAACATCCTCGCCGACAAGGGGAATGCGAATCTAGTCCCGGAGCTGCAACACCTGTTCAATTCCCGTGGACTGTTGTCCCACGAGGATGGCTCTTTCTCCCCGGTAAATCAAAACGTAAATTGACTTTATGTGTATTAGATTTATTCTGTGTCTCCCGAATACCGTGAATCTGGCCTTTTCTCGTTTTGTTTTCATGCTTGACCGCCTGCTACTATAGATTTTTCATAAAACAATACAGATATTTTCCCTTCGATGATACACCAACCTACCACGACGATCGTCCGTGAAAAGCAGTCGTTGTTGATTCCAGTCGTGTTCATTCCTTTGCGCGCTCTGTATCTTCTTAGTACGTCAGAAACGAATCTATGCTCTGAACACATCGTTCCAGCATATAACTTTTTCGATGCGATCTATTCTCCTCGTTTCGCAAAATTATTAAACATTATTTTCATAAGACAAGTACCCATTTCCATATAAGTTGACACATACATCCCTTCATTCCCTTGTTTCCATGTTTCTATTAGAAGTCAAGAATTCTAAATTCTATGTGTATGTCAATGATTTGAATCATGATCATTCATGATGTGAAGTGAATTATCTAGTGATAAGTGTCCAGGGTGATTTAGTGATATGCTGTCAGTTTTGCAAAAATTAAGAAAATACAAACAAAGGTATATGTTAAGGTGGACATTATAAAATATTTTTATATGTTCAGTATTATTTATTTTTTATATATATATTGATAATATCTGTTTGCATGTAACTTGATACACAATATGTTTTTAGCTTTCTACGTATTATTATTATTATTGAAAAAATGGGATGACAAATTTTCGAATATAAAATAGAACTTGATTGTTTTTCTATCATGCTTTTAACAATACCGCTACCTCTTTTCGTCTTGTACATATTGTACATTGATGTAAACGATGTAGTACTGAAGCTTGGAAGATACTTTCAATAAAAATATTCTGTGGTATTTTTTTCTCTGTTTATCCATTACTATTTTTATTTATACTCAAATACGTAATTGTTGATTTTTACTTGCAGTTAAATTACAAAATTGAATGAAACAAAATTTTGCAAATATGGAGCTAAGCAGGAATAGGCCAAGTAGACCACGCCTTCGTTCCCATGGGAACTCGGCACGAGTTCTCGTATTTGATCAACCAGAAACAGATGATGCAAACAGTAATACAGAACAAGCTCGTAATCAACCTGCAATATCTAAAATCGAAAGCAAAGAAGCTCCTGTTCGGCCTGGTTAATATCATTTTCTTTTGTCACAGTATTTAGAAAATTGATATCTATTTAATTTATTATATTATCATTTTAATATAATGTTCTATATAATCAGAAAGTAAAAAATTTGCAGTTAGTGGAGAAATATCAAATTTAGTTCGTATGCGGAATTCAGTCATTGGAAAATCAGCTCCTTCTTTATCGGTTCACATGGTTAGTATATAATTTATGTAGTATATAAACTAATATTTAAAAAATTAAAACACTATCCTTTTTGCAGCGTGATCCAAACATTCCTCGCCGATCTGCTAAAGCAGCACATCGTAAATCATTTATTGCAACAACATCGCCTACTTTACCACGTTGTCATTCTCCTTTATCTGGTATGTTACGTATATTATTTCTATTGTTTTATGTTTTTAACAATGTTTTTAGAGATGCAAGGATATAGTATATTTATGTGATAAAGTATGTGTATGCATTATGCTATGTGTATATAGATATAAAGTGTAGAAAATATATATCAAATTTGTATACAGATTTCTCTGAATACTTGGTCATTAGTTTTAGTATACAAAACAAGATGTTTTACATTTTTCTCTTGTACTTAAGTTATTCATAAGAAATAGAAAATTAATTTGCTTGTTTCCCAATACAGCTTTCATCCCGATTGTAGGCAGTCCTCTAGAGAGCCCTAGGATGTCATCCAGTCCACATTTTGCTTTTGCTCCTGTTAAAAGGTATATAAGTCATACCTGTTCTTCTCGATCAATTTTTCTCAATTTATGCATATAGAAACGCGTCATCAGTTTTTTTATTGTTTTCTAATTGTTTATGAATTGAAATATATTCTTATATTTTATTGGTATTAAACACAATGTAAGGAAATATTTGTGTGTCAGACAAATTTTTTGAGCCACATGAAGATAATCACATTTTAGGATGGGGGGTGCTACAGGGACTGGTGATGGTAGAAGATGGTCAGTTGCAAGTTTACCTTCTAGTGGATATGGAACGACGCCTGGTTCTAGTAATGTTTCGGTATGTAATTTTATATACTAAGGAATATATGGAAGACATCTGTATGCATACATGAATTTTTCTGATATTATGTGTTTCCTTAGTCACAGTGTTCAAGTCAAGAACGTTTACACCAGTTACCAAATGTCCCAACTAAGGATGAGTTACGCATGTTATCCTGCCATTTTTCTAAACCTGGTACACCATGTTCGTCGCATCCAGGTTTTCCTGGTTCTAGTATATCTACTATTCCTAGTAATCTTGATGAAGAGGGCCGCAAGTCACCATTGCATCGACCACGGTCGCGAAGCTTAAGGTATGAGCCATGTGACAGAGGTAATTCTTAAAATTAATTGAAGAATATACATAACACTGATTTTAATAAACGATACGTTACACCAATATAAGTACGAATTTACCAAACTATTAGTTTTCGTTACAGTAGTCCAAGTCGATCGCCAGTACTCGATAGCGAGATTGTTATGATGAATACTTTATATAAAGAAAGATTTCCAAAGGTATGACTAATAAAAAATAATATACAGTTAACATAATTAGAATGATACAATGTAATAATATGATTTGTGTTTGAATTAGGCAACGCAACAAATGGAAGAACGTTTAACGAACTTCATTAACGAAAATAAAGAAATAGATGAGTATGATGTAATGGCACACATGACCCCAGACTCTTTACCAATTTTGCGCTTTGTTCATCATCAAGTAATTGAAATGGCAAGAGACTGTTTACAAAAATCGCAAGAAAAGTTGATCACCACAAGATATTTTTATGAAATGAGTGAAAATTTAGAACATTTACTAATGGAGGCATGTAAAATATATTTCAACGTAAAAACTAATAAAAATAATGAATATTTAAACAAATAAAAAATTTTGGATGACTTTCTTTTTTACAGACCAAGGAAAAATCATTAGAAGCTGCAACACGATTGTCTGGTTTAATTAAAAAGCTTCTATTAGTGATATCACGTCCAGCACGGTTGTTAGAATGTTTAGAATTTGATCCAGAAGAATTTTACCACTTACTCGAACAGGCTGAGGGTCAAGCTAAATTTACTGTAGGAATAAAAACTGATATACCTCAGTATATCATCAACAAGCTTTCTTTAAATAGAGATCCATTATCTGGTACACTATATGCTTTATGTATATTATTATTTTATCATGTCTTGGGGAAAAATTGTTACTTTATTATTACATTACTACATGAATAGTATATATTTATTTCAGAATTACAAGAAGATTTAAATAAGTTGGAAGATTCTGCAAGTTCCAGCGATAGTAACTTACAATTAACATCGAGTCCTAATAAAGATGACGATAAATCTCAACGTGTTCCTTGTGAAAGTGATTATGAGGTACTAAAACTTATTAGTAATGGAGCTTATGGAGCAGTTTATTTAGTTAAAGAAAAAACAACTAGACAACGATTTGCCATGAAGAAGATTAACAAAAACAACTTAATGCTCCGCAATCAAGTGGAACAAGTGTTTGCTGAAAGGGATATAATGAGTTTCACAGATAATCCCTTTGTAGTTTCTATGTATTGCAGCTTTGAAACAAAGGTATGCGATAATGTTTAATACTATGTATTAAGTAACAATGATTGTTATCGACATATTATTTAAATATAAAATAATAACAATGTTTTATTATCACAGAAACATTTGTGTCTTGTAATGGAATATGTGGAAGGTGGAGACTGTGCAAATCTTTTGAAAAATATTGGTCCACTGCCATCAGATATGGCAAGATTTTATTTTGCAGAAACTGTTTTGGCTGTAGAATACCTACATAGTTATGGTATTGTTCACAGGGATTTGAAGCCTGACAAGTAAAGTTACTTGAATTATATAAGCTTGTGTAAAGTACAGTTTACATGATTTTATATTTGCTAATTAAAGTTTTATGTTTCAGTTTACTTATCACAGCATTAGGGCATATCAAGCTTACAGATTTTGGCCTTAGTAAAATGGGACTTATGTCTTGTAAGTAAATGATTCAATGTAATTGAGTAATAACATTGATTCTTTTCAAATAATGTAACACATCAATTTTTTTTGCAGTGGCAACAAATCTTTACGAAGGATACATCGATAGAGATACTCGACAATTCTCTGATAAACAAGTATTTGGTACACCTGAATATATTGCACCAGAAGTTATATTAAGACAAGGATATGGAAAACCTGTTGATTGGTGGTCCATGGGAATTATACTTTATGAGTTCCTCATTGGTTGTGTGCCCTTTTTTGGTGAAACACCAGAAGAACTGTTCGCTCATACAGTCAATGGTTAGTATTAATGATATTTGTAAATGATAACACTTGGTTTACTTATCTTGTTACATGTCAAGAAGATATCTTATGATTTAATTTCTGTTTCTAGACGATATAGAGTGGCCAGATGAGGATGATTGGCCTGTTCATCCTGAAGCTAAAGATATCATAACTGCATTGCTACAACAAAGCCCTAGAGATCGATTAGGAACTGGTGGTTCACACGAAGTAAAAGAACATCCTTATTTTTATGGTGTAAACTGGAACAGTCTTCTTAGGCAAAAAGCAGAATTTGTACCACAATTAGTCGATGATGAGGATACAAGCTACTTTGATAGTAAGATGTCAGAAATACACTATATGATGTTAAATTTGTTTTTATGCTTTTAATATTCATAATTTAAAAGATTTTAATGATGTAATTATATTTCAAAAAAACTTTCACTATAAGTATCGAATGAAGTTTGAAGACTATTTACGTAGATCACGAATTACTTGATATAATCTTTTAGCTCGCATGGATAGATATAACCATGATATAGGTGATGATACAGATGACACTGATGATTCTCCTTTATTTGGATCATTTTCTTCGTATTCTCCTCAATCACGAAAAATTTCTCAAAGCCGTCCACAACAAATAAATGCTGAAATAGAAGTGGATTCTAAAAAACTATCGTTCCATACTGAGTTGGAAACCACAGTTTCACAACTCTCTCTTGCATCAAATACATCCGTTACTGTTATACCTAAAATCCCAGATGCGAATCAAAGTTCAGAAAAAAATCGGTCCCTTCTGTCCGTAAAAACAACTCCGTGCACCGAGAATCTAAACAGACCTGCAAAATCAAGCATATCATCTATGAGTTCTGCTACTACTACTGGAAGCAGTGAATCTCAATTAACCGTTGTTAAAAACATACAATCGGAAAATACTTCTGTCAACTTGAGTACACCGGATTCTTCGCAAACAGAATCTGAAGACATCAGCCCACAGATACAAAGGAAACGTCATACGCATTCTCGTGATAAGCTGCCCAGGTTCAGTATTCCTATTGATGATGAGCACATGTGAGTCATTTGACCTATATCCTTGCCAATATATAGATTTAGTTTTTTTCCCTGCTTTCTGTTATACATTCTATATATTATTTGGCCCACAACAATTGTTTAGTTTCTTTCTAATAATTAATGTCACAAGTATTAGATCAATCATTATTGTTAATCCAACTCCCTATATCGACCTTCATCATTATGATCTTATTTAACATAATGTAAATTAACTGTTATATATGTATTGTATATTCACAGGTTGGATTTAACAGCAGCAAACAAAGAGGTTGCAGAAGATAAACATAATTCCAGTACTGATTCCTTTGAATCTTATAGTGCAATCCCCATTTTATCAGCAAATAAGTCAAAATCAAGATCTGTGATTAAATCTGCATCAACTAGTGGCCTATCGCTAGTAATACCCACCAGTGAATTTGCTTGTACGTATCTTGATAATAGTTATAATAATAGTCTTATATTATTAAATTTATCATTTGCATGTTTTTAGATGATCCCATAGTCAGTAATCAATCGATCGAGTCACCTGGTGGATCTTCTACTGCTTCTTCAAGAGATACATCTCCATGTCGAGAATTAAGTCCTCTTGTAACCAGCTTAAAACCTCCAATTATTATAAGAAGAGGTCCATGTGGATTTGGTTTTACAGTACATACCATCAGGGTTTATTACGGTGATAGTGATTTCTACACTATGCATCATTTAGTAATGGTACATTTACAACATATTTTATCTGAAACTTTATTTGTCCATTTATTTAGTAATAAAAAGTAATGAAAAAATTTTATATTAAATTGCAGGCAGTCGATCAATCAAGTCCCGCGTTTGAAGCTGGCTTGAGGCCAGGAGATTTAATAACACATATAAATGGAGAACCTGTACAAGGTTTATACCACACTCAAGTTCTCCAGTTAATGCTAAGTGGTGGTGATCATGTCACTTTACGAAGTACGCCTTTAGAAAATACCAGTATTAAATCTGGTGGTCGAAAGAGAGATCTCACGCAGAGTAAAATGGCACGTAGAACGTTTCACAAGCAAAGGAAACAGAAGCGGGAGCTTTCTGACAAGAAACGGAAAACGTCTCTTTTCAAGCGTATAAGTTCCAAACGTGCTAGTGTAGAAATGCAACAGGTATATGCGAGGGCTGCTATCTTTTTTTTTTTTGTTCATGTCTAACTTACTGCACGCAATTATTATATATACAACAATTACATATACTACAATTTTTATGTTTAACATGAAAAGATTGAGATACATTAATAATGAAATAATATTTAAATGTCACTGTATATTCTCGCACACATATATCGGTGTTTAGAAGACTGAGTAAACAACATAATACAAGCTACACACACATTATGTTAAGTGCATTTTATATTTTATTGCAGCCATTAAGTATCAATTGTCCATTGTCAGCACCCATTCTGTCCAGTGACAACAAACCTCCACTTATGGTATGATTTCTTTTATACATTTTTTAGCTTCGTATATCTTCTGCCGGTTGAGTTGTTTCTTTTCCTTTGTGTTTTGTTCGATGCATATTATTCATTGTTTAATTCATATTTATGCCAAAGCTTTACCACAACTGAAATATACAAATAAATTTACTTCAATCGACATTTTACAGAAGTGCGCGCATCCGACACATACTATACTTTTGAACGAACCTACGTTGAAATATCCAAGAAATTCTGCAGGAAATTAAATATATTCAATTTTTCCAGATGGCTGCAGGAATTTGTTCTCCGTCAATGGTGACGCCTAGTCGATCTTTTCAATCCTTTACACGTTCTCAGGACATCACACCTTATTATGGTGCATGTACAAAATCCGTTTGCAGTCCTTCTCCACCTACAAACCGCACCAACTCCGAGTCCTATCATTCAACTGGAAATTCAAGTCCATGTTCAAGCCCAAATTCATCCTCTCCAGGTTCTAATATTTCTATTGGAAATTTGTCGAATCAGTCTCATTATCAACGACCAAGTACCCTGCATGGTTTAAAGCATAAATTACATACAGCAGCAAAAAATATTCACTCTCCAAACCGTAGGAAATCTGTAGGGCACATACCTTTGTCTCCTTTAGCTAGAACCCCAAGTCCATCACCACTCCCTGCTAGCCCCACAAGAAGTCCCAGTCCCTTGGCATTCCCTACTGGACATCAGCCTGGCAGTTCTAATACTACGCAATCATACAGTCCAGGTATCGTTACAACTTAATTTATATATCTCTATCTATATATATGTATATATATATTTAGATGTAATTATTATTTTTCTACAATTGCTTCTTGTTGTTGCTGCTTCAACTTATTATTTTGCTATACAGGTGTTTGCTTGTCGGCACCTAATAGTCAGAAGAAAGGATATGGACGTCCTAAATCGGCAGAACCGGGCTCGCCGCTTTTAAGAAGAGCTCTCAGTCCCGACAGACTGCATCCACGTTCAGCAGAGAACAAAACATCGATATCGCCGTTGGCAAATACTGTAGTAAAAGTAACACCTCGTGTGACGATTGCTCAAACGTCTCACACCGACAGTTTTGAAGAGACTGGTGAATCTAACAAAGAATGCAGTGATATGAAAGGAGAAAAGAAAACATCTACAGAACAGAAAAATGTAGTTGATTTTCCTAAATTGACACATGGTATATCTATCAATATAGCGAACGTTGGTATATCCAATTCTTGTGGAGGCACGCAGTTGCCAAGAATAGCCGAGGAAAAAGATTCGCCAACTGGAACAAAGGGTGATGATTACACATCTAAGGAAGTCACGGTACCTGTGGAGAAAAGCGATAAAAATGATGCACGTAACGATCGAATATTATTAGCAGATAAAGCTGCAGCTTGCTATAATGAATGCCGTAGTGTTATTC
This sequence comes from Odynerus spinipes, assembly GCA_032403825.1. Taxonomy (NCBI): domain Eukaryota; kingdom Metazoa; phylum Arthropoda; class Insecta; order Hymenoptera; family Vespidae; genus Odynerus; species Odynerus spinipes. The sequence goes on along the minus strand of JAIFRP010000002.1, from coordinate 5,665,195 downwards.
CTAAGGAAGTAAGTGTGTGCAATGTAGGATCACGAAATAGCGGAGCGGTAAAGGACACTGATCACCAAAATCAATCAACGAGTACACTAACATTTCAAGGTGCTAGCGCGTCTCCGAAGACGTTAGAGCAAAGACAATGTAAACTTAATGAAATGGAGACGAAATTAACTTCATTTAATTTTAGTGCTCCAGAACAATCTGCTTTTGGCAAAAATAGTGTAGATAACGGTCAAGAGTGTCGGAAAGTATTGAAAAAATATAAAGTCGATGTTTTAGACAACTCCAAACGTGACGATTCAAAGCGTTCATGTGAAAACAGTGAGTTTGTAAGTGAGAAAAAAAATATCTAATCATGTGTGCGCGTAATTGTTTACTTTGAAGAAACTCTAATTTAAAAATAGGTCCAATACGAAACTTAGTAGTAAAAATCATCAATATTTGATTATAATCGATAATGCTTGTTGAGAAAAAAGGAAAATTTCCATTCTTCAATGTGGTAAAAAGATGTACTGAAAGAAAGAAAGAAAGCCATTGTCATAACTGTTAAAGTATCGTATATGATGTATAAGTCTATACGTCAATTGAAATATCAGTCTGTGTGATAATACTCTAATAACTATTTCCTTGCTATAACATTGTCAAAGTGAAATTTGTTAAATTGAACTCGTCACTAGTTACGGTTTTTAAAAACTATTTGTGTCGGAAATTTTACGCTTCCATTAAATAATCATTTACGAAGGAATAAATTGCTGACAACTTAGAATAGCTCTGTCCCTCCATACGCTTAGTGAAAAAAGAAAAATGAGAGCAAAAGAAACAAAAAATACAAGAAATACTTTACATAAAAGATCCCAAGAATTTGTTTAATTTCAACTTACATTATTAAAGTTGATTGGATATATTTAAAAACAAAAAACGTAGAGTTAGAAAAATTTGTAATTCTTACAATTATATATGATAGTAAGAAAATAATTCGTAAAGTCTGTGATCGTATAAGATGCTTCGTATTACATACATATGTATTAAAATATAAAATTCATTTGAAACAAATCCAGAAATATAAGATATTTCCATTTAAAATCATAATACTGCTGCTTGATTATCATGAATTAATAGAAAATATCAGAAGTATAGACATTATTTGTGTGGTCAATGCATAATAGTATTCTAGCGATTTTGCCTGCTTATAACAACTCACATATAGAGGTGTATAACTTAATATCAACTACCAGTATGTATATTTGTATGTACGACATATACACAATCTCCTTTTATGTAATTGGAGAATGTACTACAGCTGCCGACGTTAGTTTACCGTATCTCATTATCTACTCTTAAAAAAAAAAAAATAATGGCAAAAAATAATATACCCTTCTTTTTTTATAGTAACATAATAACATTAGTACTCCACATAAACTTTTATCAATTTAATCATAAAGATGTTTCCCGCGTACATCACTGAAGCATAGTGTACGTACATATATACATACACCCACGATAGCATCAGATACTTTCTTATGGCGAGCACTACATACATACATACATACATGTATATTCGGCAGCATAAGTTGCCTTTTCTGTATCTCTGTACTCTTACTTTCGATATCATCGTTATTAATAGATATATCTCAATCGAAATAATTAATACGTTCTATGTAAATCTTCGTGCATGGTTCCAACGCTTAGCGATATGAAGGTCCATGTGTTTTTATCAATATTTTTTTATATAACGTGGACGATCGCAGATGTAAATGTTGGTAAGATGATCAGATCCTTACAACGTTAAGAGGGTTATGTTTCTGAGTAAAACAAATATTCCTTCGAAAAACAGATAAACAACTAACTTTGTCCGAACTATACGAGAGTGCTGTCGATGCTTATTTGAACGAGGAATGGGACCAGTGTATAGAAAAATTTACCGAAGCTTTACGTGGGTATGTTTGATGATGTGTTATCAATATATAACATTACTATAACTCGATTATTAACTAAGTTAAACAAATTTTAATCGAGAAGTTGATTTACTCTGGACATAAAGCAAAAATTGTTTATGCAGATACAAAAATTACAAACAAACAATAATAAGATGTCGACGAAGTTGCGCGATCGAAGCAGAAGGAACGCAACCATTTTATCGGGAGAATATAGAGGATTTACATTTTTATGAAAGAAAAGTTCGTGAAACTCTTTGTTTAATGAAATGTAATCAAGATTATGGGGATGTTGTTAATGGAAAAAAATTACGATTACCTACTGGCACGGAAAAGAAGTTCATTGAACGTCGTACTTATGAGTATCTGCATATTTGCTATTATCAGGTAAATAAAATTGTTATGGCTGTTCACACGATTTGTAAGGAGAACAATATTCGTAAAATAATTTTTTTTTAAATACATTGCAAGGAATTCTGTTTAATTATGTATAGAAAAATCATTTCCAAGATGCAGCTAATGCAGTCTTCACTTTTTTGGTTTTGCACCCACACCATAACATGAGTGTTAACAATCTGAAATACTATCTCACGTTACCAGATGTGCATGCAGATAATGTTACGAATTTGGAGGTGGAAAATTTCTTGAATGCCTATACCTCTGGTATGAGCGAATATGAGAATGAAAATTATAAAGAGGCAATTAAATTATTTGAGAAGTCTTTGAGAGATTATTTAGAGTCGGAAGAAGAATGTAGGATCTACTGTGAAGGACCGTTTGATCAGGGGTGGCATCCTGAATTCACATCCTCGATATCAAGTAAATACAATGGAATAAAATGTATAAATGTTAAATTTTTTATTATATATAATGCATATTTTTAAGATCATTTTGCTTACTGTCTGAAGTGCAAACGCAGCTGCTCTCGCTATCTCAATTATGTGAATGGAGAGAACCGGGATGATTTACTCAGAAGCCACTACAATTATTTACAATATGCTTACTATAAATGTAAATATTTTAACATAATTAAAAATAAATTGTCTTATTGTAGCCATTGGAAATTTAAATCTTAATATATACATTGCATATTATATGTAGTAGGTAATTTAGCAGCAGCATCACAAGCAGTTGAAAGCTATTTATTATTTGATCCGGTTGACGAAACCATGTTGAACAATAAAAAATATTATCTGCGTTTACCAAAAGTAGGGAAGGAATCCTTTGTGCCACGAGAGGTAATCTTATGACTATCTATTTATCATCTTTGATAGGGAGGCACGACATATACGTGTGTGCATATGTATATGTACGAGTATTATGCACCCGTATGTGTGTAGCATGTACGGATATACTACGGGCGTATTAAAAATTTAATTTACATTACCAGGTTATTAATACTTTATTATCTGTTTTAGGAAGCGCTCTCTTATATGAAAAGACAAGAGTACGAACGAAGAATGTTGCGTTTTATTTCCGAAGAATTTACGATTATTTCTGCAGAATTAAACAAAGCACCAAATAAAAAGTACCAAAATGCAAAAAGCAAAAAGTACAGATAATAACTTTTGAAGATCTTCATGATTATTATTTGTTTCCACTGCCTATGGTCTATGTCGTACATACATGTCACATACTTTATATGTAAAATAAAAAATATATTAAAATTTATATGTATGGTTGTACAAATATTGTTCATTAACATGTATTTAAAATAACTTTAGTTACAATTCTATTAATGAGTATACTATTTTCTATGAATGGATTAGGAGTAGGTTGTATAATTAATTGTTTTGTTTAACATGTCGTACAAATGTTTATTAAGAAATTATAGTGACATCTGCTTATCACAGGGAGCTCAGTCGTGTCATCGGAAACCACTCCATCACTGTATGTTAAAGTCAAAATAACTTCTTAGCATTTATGTTATACACACATATATATACATGGTGTAAAATTGTAAAGAAATAACTTCTACATATTTAATAAATAATTAAATCATTAACACATGGCCAATGAATACATATTAACAATGTGATATAGATAAACAGAAAATTAGCATCTTCGATAAAATTCTGATATTTGAATCTAGGGTGTAAATAATAAGAGTAAATAATGCAAAAAAAGAAACTTAAATATATTACAGCAAATGAAGTGGTCACTAATGTCATCGTATTATCAGGCTTTTATGCATTGCGGTCTAGTATTACTTCTCTCAATAAAAAAAGAAAATTTGTTTAACGTATATGAAATATATACATACACATACAAAGGGTGTTTCGAGATAGATGTAAATATAATATTTCATATTATGGAGTATCAAAGAGGAACAAGAGAATCAAAAGTGATTATTAAATCTTCTTCGAGAAATTATGAAAACAGTTTTGTTTATTCTCATTAGATCATACACAAAAATTTATGAAAACAAGTCTTTTATACCTTTCCTCTTGTTTGCTACAGTTTTGGCCATCTGACACTTACCTCGAGACACTCTGCATATACATACATATACATACACACAAGCGCGTCGTCAAATATTTTTTTTTTTACATTTGTATGAGACATCCCGTGTATATATACATATATAATATATATATAAAATAGACACAATATTATATATATAATATATACATATATATATTATAGGAACATTAATGACGAAAGCTTCTTTTCCTTATTAGATTTTCTATAACAACTGGTATGGAAGTATCTGCTATATGTTATAAATAAATTTGCCAAGGAATAATGTCATAGATTAAATCTCATAATTAAATCTAATTCACCAATACAAGTTAGCTTTATAGTAACGTAGCAGTTAGGCACAACTAACTTTCCAAAGTCATGTAGTTGGCAAATACACGTTACTAATATTATCATCCATATATAGTATGACGCAGTAAAGAATACAGGCTGGTATACATTGGTCTGATCTATAATTATTCCATGGATATATGCACGATCAATCGTGGGTATATGTAGCTGAACAAAAAAACAATTCGTCGACATGTAATTTATTAAAAAATAACGTATAGAGAATGTTTCTCGTAAATAAAACAATTGCCAAAATTCTTCGTTCTATAGACTTATTTTAAAATTTTACTAAACAATATGTAATACGTGGTGTCTCACCGAAGGCAATTAGGCAAGTGTTCTCGGCATAAATGCAAAAGTAATACTAGACATTATATAATTGAGAAATTAATATTTTTTATTTTACGGTAGTAATGGTTTATGATATATAAAATTCTATTCCAATGTATAATTACCTTATCTCGTGAAATTATAACGACATTGAAAACCATTTTAAACATAAATACTATTACGAATTTCTTAACTCAAACTGTTAAAGGAATGAGAAACCTTTGGTTCTTGCATAAAGTTAGATTTTCACCGTCAAACATTTTTACATATCATTCTTTACTTATCAAACTGCATATGGTAAAGATGTATCATTAAAGCTACTCCATTTAGTCATTAAATTAGTAATCTATACTTTTTTTTAGATTGAATGCACTTTATCTAAACTTTATCCAGATTCATCTTAGAATAACGCGCGACAATCTTAACAAGTTACAACAAAAGTGACGTTCGTCATCGTTTGTAGTCATAAAATGAATATCTTATAAACGATTTTGCACAAAAGCTTTTCTGTACACAATTACAATTTCTTCTCTATTGAAAATTACATTCGAGTATATATGTATGTGTATATACACCTTCCTGCTAAGTATACAAATATTTCGTTTTCCTTTAAAGTGCTTAACTGTATAATAATAATAATAATAATTATAGTAATAATAATAATGTGATGTCTACAACAGAACAATGTAAAGTTTAGGAAGAAAAGAATATATACTTTACTGCTGCGAATTGAGCTTCCATGTAAAAAAAAGTCATTACATATTTTGATTATGAAGAGAGATTAAAGTTGGCGAGTATTGCTGCGAAAATACGCTGGACACCAAAGTTTACATGTAACCTATGTTATTTCGTTCTTTATTCTCTTTGCTCCGTTATTCTTTATTGCTCGATGTTTACGATATTGTTTTTCAATATGGAAGAAACAAAAAAATAAAAAGACAAATCATACTAGAGATAGTCAATGAGAATGAAATTTCTTGACTATAGCTTCTTTTATAAAAACAGAGAAAAACAAAATCGTCAATCGCAGCGCAAATTTTCCCACGTTTTATATTCCGTAGAATCAAATTATTACATATATTCCTTGGCATCCAACAATTCCTTTCACATAAATTTAAACTCTAAACGAGCCCTGACGTAAGGCAGTGAGCGAACGAGCAAATACCAATATTAAATTGGTAGCTTTCCCCACTGAGCCATCTACTCTGGAAATTGTCAGACAGCATTGGATGGTGGTGCCGCATATCTTGTACGCGCATCGGAATCTCCATCGCATATGTACTTTCCTATAGTGGTTAATAATTTTTTTTTTTACATACAAATTACTTCTGCTCTAAATTACAATCAAGGGTTACGCTTACAGTTAATAAAACAATAGTAAATAATTATATTAGGCGATAATTAGACTTACCTGACACAAATCTGCGTTTTACTAAACTTAGCCTATAACCAGGACCTAAAAGTTCAAACTCGACACCGGACAGTGTGGTCCCTTCGCAATTGAATTGAGTAAATATGGTTCCCTGAGTACCTGGTCCATTCTCGAGTTCGACCCTCGCTTTCAAAGAACCAACACCGTTGCTTTCGCTATGCTGGGATAATTCCGTAAATTTCCATAATACGCGATTTGTATCTGCGAGCCACTGCGCCGTAGGTTTACTATTAAGACTCTTAAAACCACCATCGACGGGTGCTGCGACGTGAAGATTTAATAGTGGACTCGGCGAGGCCATTGCACGGCTATTATATTTATAATCAATCTAAAATAGACATTAAAAAGAAACATTTGTTACAAGCAACGTAAAGAGACGGTAGATAAGAATGAAATAAGCACCTTTAGGTCTGTATGAGTCGATTCGCATTTCCAGTACGCCACCAATTGAAATGGACAGGAACCCGCGCCTTCTTTGCACTTTATTTGATACTTCAGGATATCTACATTAAAATAGGAGGCCGACGGATTTTGCTCTGCCTGTCGTCGTAACAACGTAGTTAAGGCACTCATATTAAACTCGAAAATTGTACTGTCAACGGTAGTTTGAGTTGCATCCCTAGAAAAGAAAAAAAAAAGAAAAGAAAAGATATTCTTTTAGGAAGAACGAAAAAAGAGCGAAGAGAGATTATCGAGGTGACGATAAAGAAGAATTCTTATCGATAGAAACCGGGACTTACTTACATGCTGACGAGTTGACTATTGGGTAGTAATCTTTCCAGTCTGTTACTATTTCTCACACGGAACGTAAGCTTAGCGGGACTTGGATTATTCGCTAACACCGCGACGATACCAGCAGGAAAGGACAACATCATGTCGCCGCTGAGTTTTACCTGGCATCGAGTTTCGTCAGTGCCTTTAAAGTAAGAATGTACAATTTCGTGAAATGCCACCGCTAATGGAATCGTGTCGGCGAGGCCGATAGTAAGAGGGGAGGGTCCCCTAGAGGAGCCTACGCCGACACCAGCCGTACGAAATTCTAAGCTGGCAACGCTATCGGCTCGAGATATAGTAGCCGGTGACATTCTTCCTCTTGGTGATGGACCCTCGCCTTTCCGTGATGGCGGTCGAGGAATGATTATAGATCCCGTGGGTGTTGAGGATGCCGATTGTTTCGGTGGTAACGTCGGAGTGATGTCACCGACTTCTGAAAACAAGTCGCCATCTGCAATGCAGCAAATGGAGAGAACGATTTACTCGCAAGCTTGGCTTCTTCTCGAATCGAATGTAAAATTATATATGATATGATACATACATATACCATGCTTCTGATATGTACCTTGGAATCGGGTGTGTTGTTGTAACGGTGGAGCGGACTGAGGTGGTTGCGGTGTCGGAGACGAAGAAAGTGGCGGTGGACTTTGTAAAGGTGCGTAAGGATGGCTTCCGGTAGGAGTGGAGGCACTCGATGGTGTACTACTGGGATTGAATAAATTTAGGCCGAGTAAATCCGAACTTGGCTTGCCTCCTAACTGTTGGGATACCGATTGAGACCTTTTCATGTGATGATCAGAATCGGCATTCGATCCTCTGCGTCCCTGATACAGATCAAGTGCGATAATAATATTAATATAAACCAACCAACAATCTAAAGTCGATAAAAAGAAGAGAAAGAGTTCGAAAATTGCATGACCAGTGAGAACTATTCATCATTCTTGATTTTATTTATGAAACCAAGGAAAAGTGGATTCACCGGACGTTTAATTTGCTTTTTTATCTTTTACAAACATGAGACTCACTGTTGGGGCAGGCGATAAGGATAAATTTTCAACCGTTGCTCTCAATTCATCGACACTCGCACTCATCGGTGCCGCTCCATTGCTAAGTGGCTTTATCTCCACACGAATTTTTCTTTCTCTCTCATCCTCCGAGTCCGTATCCGAACTTGAGTAGAATCCTTTCTCGTTTTCCCAGGGGTCTGGCTTCGGTCTGATACAGAATCCATCCTCGTCGACCTCTGGCGTTGGCGTTTCCGATTTCCTACTATCTTCCTTATCTTCCCTATTATCATTAATACAAATGTGATTAACTGACTGTTCTTTGAAATTTTCCAGCAGGCCCAGTGCAACTCCAAAAGATTACTCTCTCTCTCTATCTCTATCTCTGTGTATTCGAGTAGCGATGGGTCTATTTAATTATTTATCCCCGTTTTTTAGTTCTAGATCAGAATATACAACGATATTAAAAATTACAAAGTTTTGATGGGCGTGCATGTAACTTTTAATTGATTATTTTTCAAGTATACTCATTGCCAGCGGACTGAACGGGAATATTAATTGTTTTCTTTAATATGATTAACTAATTCGGGCGTATATTTAATTTTTATGTGCACCGGGTCTGCTGAACATGCTTATACTGACAGGTCAGACTTTTCTTCTTTGTTACTGCTCGTTTCTATAATATCCTTCTTCTTCTTCGCCTTTTTTTCCTTCCTCTTTTCCCTTCTGCTGCGAAGAAACCCTGTAGATTACAGACAGATCAAACGTAAGCAAGAAACATTGGTAGAAACGCGCGATATTGCTTAACGTTATCTATCGATGTTAAACTTACTAGATATTCGCTACAAAAAACGATTATTTACAAATAGTGTCATCGCTCCGCATTGTATTTCATTTTTCGAGCTACCTATTCGATATGAAAGGAGCTGTATATTATAAAAAAGCGTTCGCATAATTGATATTTCAAAAAAGGAAAAAAATGGTGCTATTAACGCGTGACATTGCGATACTTTAACTAAATTTTTGGTACTAACTAATTTTGCTTTTGTAATATAGCATATAAGAAAATTTTACTTCGCAGCGTCAGGTTCTGCATTATAAGCCGGTAATATAAATAAAATAATGGCCAGACATTTCTTTTTCTATCCTTACAGTCTTTTTTATCGTACGTAAGTCAAATAAGATAAATTGTTAATTTAATGTATACGCTGTTTTTTAAAATATTTTTTAACGAAATCAAAAAAATCGTCATCAATTGTTGAGTACCGATACGTTAGTTATAACTAATATCTACTCTCTCAAATCAATGTAATATTGATAACTGATGTTTAAACGATAAAATTGAATTTAAAAAATTACTAAAATGACAGACTCTACGATAAATCGATATAGCTGGCAAGAGTAAAAATCGTATGAACTAGGTAGAGTGCATTTTCAATTTGACAAAAAAAATTTCGACATTACATAACTTTCTAATCCCAAATTCCTAAATCTAAATTCACTCGACCTTGTTCGTAGCACGATTTTAAGAACAGCTTTTAAGAACAGAAGTGTCGTTTTTTTTTTAAGGTAAGAACTACATTGGCATTCTTAGGTATAAACCCTTGCTTGTTAAATCTGCGTCTTATGTGCCGCAATAAGAAGCTATGTGTGCAGTATACGCTTTTGATATATAAATGTGTGTGTGTTTGTTGTATTAAGTGTCGTGTATGCGCGCGCGCACGTGCTTATACGGCCAGAGAACTTTTACCTTCCAAGTGTTCAAAATATAGCGCAACGTGATCAAACAGAAGCTAGAAGAACAGAAATTAGGGTTCTTTTTTATTCTACTATAATGTATGAAGCAAATACAATTAAATAATTTTGGCTCTTGGTAAACGCTAATGTGAATATTTAAAAACAAAAAGATTATTTCTTCTTCTCGTAACCCTCTGACGAGCCATGTATCATTTTTCATGACTCATTTCCAACTTACAAAAAGCATATAACAAATTAATGCGTTATCGACGCAAAGGATCGTTGTTAACAATTTTTTTTTTGTCGAGTCGTAGATATCCTTGTATATTTATAGACCGTATATGGACCGTATACGGCAAAGAGGGTGTAGTATACATATGCAGCATTAGCTAGCGACGTTACCATAGCGAAAATGCACTATTATAAACCCAAACCACCATGTCGACTAAGAAAGTTTTTAATAAAGGGTAAACTCGAGTAAATTGGTATATACGCATTCGAGTAAGATTTCCAAGATGAAGAATTCGAAAACACTTGTCATTCCGTGTTCGTTTAAACTTCTTTTTTTTATCATAATTATCATATTCTATTTTTTAAACAAAGTTTTTAAATAACTTACATATACGCACTTAACTCGGCTCTCCTGTATTTTACATCAAATCTTTAAAAAATTGTTTTTCTAACAATTATTGAATTTCTTTACCCATTTACACTGGAATCGATCATAATCGAATTATATGATGTTACATGCAAAGATGCTCGATTAAAGATTAAAAATTGAACAAAATAACATATAAACATTGAAACATTTTATAATCGAAAAAGAAGAACGAATAAGAGACGATTTCATTCAACTTACAAGGAGAGCTTCGAGCGAGACAACATTTTTCTAAAATGATTCTTTCGAATCCGTTTTTACCAATTTATAAGAACTCTCTTTGTTAGTTTAAATATCTGATAGGAATAATATAGCATAGAGATATCCTTAACAAACAAAAAAATATAAACCAATTAATTAGTCATGATAGAGCGTCCACTTGGGAAAAAAGAGAGAATGATCGTATATGTATAATCACATTACGCTATTGAGATAAATGTTCGTAAAATGTAATAAATACGTGCACTTGGAAAATAAATACGACACAAGAGTGAGCCATGTATACGAGTCGAGTCGTTTGTTCGTGGATTCGTAAAAAATGGCTCACCTGAGGCCCCGTCGGAGACAACCCCACACTCGTGCTTCAACATTATTCAAGTCCAACTCCCTTTCTCTATGTACAAACTTCTTCCATTTTCCTTCTCAGCACTTTATTTTATATATCGTATATAATTAATGCTAATTAAATCTCGACTTATTTCTTAAAATTCTCGTGCCATACCAAACAGACATAAACATACAAAATTTAACGGGACACATTCTCTACACTTCCGCCGTGTATTATAAAAATTAAAATTAAAATTAAAAACAAAACAAGAAACAGACAAAAAACATACGTGACGATCGCTAAGGCATAGAATACACCTGCGATTTAATTATTAACTTTCTTTTCAACAATTTTATCACGGAAATTGTTACAACGACTTTCCCTGATCGATCCTTGTGATGTGTAACATTTAGGGAAGTATCAAACATAAATCTAATACATATATACATATATATGTATAAAATGAATGTGAAGGATGAGTGAGAGTTTCTTTTTGCAGTAACATTAATTTTCACATTTACTTATCGTTCCGTTCTAAACACGAATATGTAACCCGTCGAAGAATTCAGTTCGAATGATAGTATAGCATAAAGGGCAAGACTGGAAACGAAGAGGAATTGCATCTAGCCACAAGACGTGTAGAAAGCGTAATTAGTTAATAATGAGATAGAAATAGTATTTTTTCTGTGATCACAGAGACATCAATTTTTTTTGTTATATGCTTGCAGGAATGATTGTTAGAAAAACAATTTATATATACATATACATACATATAGAGGGTGGGGTATAGGATGGTTCGAATATTTCTGTTGCTTGCGAATAAACAAGGGGAGCTTTATGGAGAACAAAAATTCGTACAAAAAATATGCATATATGTATATGTATAACATTCGTAAAAAGATGTGTTCTTTCTCATACGTCATAATAATTTTGAAGTATAATTAATATTGTACTGCCCAACTCTACGATTTATGAAAGCTTACAATCGACATTTTAACTACTCGAAGCAGTAATGTGTTTCTTCTTTTAGTATTCGTGTAGTGTAAGATAGAAAAAAAGATAAAAATTGTATATATATGTATATTAAAAAAAAAATATATATATATAATTGATATGTGTAAAGGATCAACTAATTTTTCATCTCTTTCGTCTTTCTTATAGGCGTGTAAGCAAAGAAAAAATCGTATTTGTTTATCACAATTTGCATCAAGCATGCGTTAGTAAATAGATGAGTAGATTATACACACCACCACCAATGTGTACGTATGCAATACCAAATCTGTGAGTACATTAAAAAGATGATAAGAAAAATAAAAAAAAAATAAATAAAACAAGAACAATATTCGAATGAATTTAATATAATAAACGATTTATGCCTTCGTACATACGCACATACGTACACACATACACTCCTGTTCTGAAACAGTGCAGAGTGAATAAACAGTAACGTGTGTCATGGTTAAATAAATTGGACACGTTACTTCATCCTACTACCTCCTCTTTTTCTTAGATAGGAACCAAGCAAAATTAGAGAGAATTCTGAATAGCGTTCATCCAACCGTTCACCATATAAGGGAGCGAAAGAATAAGGTAAGAGTAAAGAGTGTCAAGGAAGAGTGAGTCTGTGTAACATTCGATAGTTTTTGAAACTATACAAAATTTTTCACTCGCTCCGGACTTTTAAAGGAACAAAATGATTCGTGATATCATCCCGTTAACATCGGTATTCAACATTATAACACTGATTAATCCTCTAGCGTGTTAGTATATATAATTTTGATATGACCTGCAAATTAGGATGTAGAATTACTGTATAAGATTACCAGTATTAGCTTTGCTTGTGATAAGGCAGCAAACATTTTTATCGTTAAGCAAGCGAACGATTTATGTTATAACAAACTTCTTCATTTTTTGTGACAATTTTTTAAATGAAAGCAGATGAGAGAAGTATAGGGGTATCACAGAACATTTTCAATAACGAGCATATTATCATTTTATGGTAATCGCGATGCTGGAGAACATACAATGGAAGCTATGAAGAAGAGAAGATTTGTGACTATGAACATGTACAAATAGCAATCTGATACAGTCATTCTGCAATGTGTGGATAATAGTAGGGACACAGGTAAACGCAATATAGGCAGTTACATTTAGATCCTCTGAGAGGGTTCCTGCAGATGGTAGGAGGTGGAACGGCAGGAGGTAGATTGTTTCCTTGAGGAGTTGCAGGTGCAGAACCAGACCCTGCTTGCCTCTGCTTGTCTGAAACAGCACTCATCACTCGCATCTATGAACACTTCCCACCTCCATTGGCCTTTTTCTCGCTTAGTCTTGTTATTACATGTCTTAACATCACTTTCATTTAGAACAAGAATGATGCTTGCAGGTTCGGCGACATAAATGCACTCCAAAGGAACAAACGTATATAACTCATATGCATGTATTTTTTTTTATCAGGTACATTCCGTCGACGAATGCGTTATTAGTTATTACAGACAAGAGTGTCACTTAAAACGGAACTTGCAAGAAAAATTGCAGACTAGAAATTTGACTATTCGCATTGTCGCATTTTGTTACTTCTTTCTAAAGAATCAACGATCCCCTTTTCTTCTCCCTTATAAAAACGCATTATAATCTGCACGCTATCCTTAGCTATACTGTTAGATTATGATGCATAAGCAATATAATGCAACAAACAACCACGCAAGCACTGCAAATTCAGCAAACTGCACTGTAGGTTTCTCTAAATTAATACTTTCAAATTTAAATGCCGTAGCTGTAGCAGGCAAGTGAGGTATAAACTATTAATAAAGTGATTTCGATGATATATAATATATAAAAAGGTAAAATCGTAAAATGCAGACCTACCAAAATATAATGTGCACAGTACACCCATCTTATTGCAGCTACAATATACTCAATGACTTTAATCTCCATTTTTTAAGCGTTTGCACTTTTTTCCCTAAAGAAAGTTCCATCATAGTACAGAACTGACGAACGCTTTCGTAAATGTAATATAAAATTGCAAGACTAAGTATCAATTAGTTGCATCTACATATTGGTAAAGCGTACGAAAATAACAATTAAACGCGAGATACGACTTCGTGCGTTATTACATTTAGGTAGGTATTCGTTTTCGCGAGAAACGTATTACGAGATTTTTAATAAAAATTTGCTTAGTGCAAATGCAACCTACCCTGGGAGTTGGACATGAACAGGTTGAGTAAAGAGGTAGTACGGCGGGAAGCCTTGGTGGCTTGCGTATGTGACAGTTCTCTGTCCCTGTCCCTTTGTTTTTCTCTCTCTCTATCCTTTTCCTGCATCATTTCCCTATCCCCATTTATTCGATAACCCTCCCCCTTTAATCCCACATCTGCTTTTGAATTGTGACTGTTACCAGCAACACCGGTTTCACCGTTTGCTCCTTTTGGCGTATCCTTGGATGTTTCTACATTGCCCTCGGATTGAGAATGTCCTGTAATCTCTGCTATACTCATCATAACATCTTCAAATTCGATGGCACCTATTTTGTAGAAAATGAAAATGTCAATAACTAAGCCCTAATCTTCTCTATCCAGTACTACACACTTTCTCCATTGTTTACCTGGTTTCTCTAAACCTGTGCTTTTACTTTGAACGAACTGTTCCAGTAATTTATCTACAGTCATTTCTAAACATTGTCGCTTGAAGTCCACGTGCACCTGACCAACTTGTTCGTGATTCATCTGTAAGACATCTGCATATGCATTCAAGAACTCCTTCATTTGTTTCAGATGTGCTTCTTCGACGTCTTGGAATCGCTTGGTAATGAAAGCATAAATTCATTAATTTATCACAATAAATCCCTGTCTATACTACCTCAGGAAGTTTCAGCGCGTAACAGATAATTGTGATAAGTACCCTGCAAGCTTGAGTCATTTTTGTCTCAAAATCATTTCGTATTATCGTATACTTTTCTACTAAAGTTTTACAATCGTCTTGCGCCTTTTTAAATTTTGCTTCCGCTTTCTCCAATTCCCTCTGGCTAGCATTGTCTTTTTTAAGCTTTTCCAATTCGATGCCTTTTTGCATGCATATGTCTTTTGCTTTATGTAGGGTGATAGTAATGGCTTGTATATTTTGCACTGTTTCCAAAGTCGAGGATTCTTCTTCCTTCACCTGAACGTTATTATAATAAACAAATATGTTCACTCTTACTAAGATTAAAACATATATATATAATTAGATACGTATATACGTAGATATACAGCGTATCTCGAAATAAACGCGGGATAAAAAAGTAATCAAATTATAGCGCATAACAGGAAATATACGAGGACCCTTTTTTATCGTTATCTTTCCGAGTAGGATGTAATAAAAATAAAAATAAAATTTATTTGTTATTTTAAAATATCACACGCGGTACCAAAATGGCGTAGCGCGATGAACGACGATACATATTTTTTAATAGAAAACGTGACATAAAAGTGATTTCAAAATCGTTATAAATGGACTCATTCCATTTGTTATCCTTTTTATACTAATATCACGATACCAAATCTACAATATAGAGAGAACAAAAAGTTTTCACAAGTATTTTTTTGTCTAAACTGCAATTGAGTGTTTATATAATTACGTACAGCTTTGTGCTTCTTGTGGAGTTCATCGGCATACTTGGATACATCTTTTATAAGCTCGGCAACTCTCTGGGCCATCTGCAGATGCAGACCAGCGAGTTTCTCGGCCGCACCTCTGAGAGCCGCCCAAACGGGTGCAAAAGTACCCTGAGTACTGCTACTGTTGCTAGCTTGTTTTGCGACTTTACTCAGGAGTTTATAATTGTTCTCCTCGATCGTCGATCGTTCTCTCAGAAACTCTGCCAATTCCTTACTCGCGATTGCACCATGCTTCATGTTATGGTACAACACGTCAAATCCATTATTTTTTTCGCCCTTGAATCAAAAATTCAAACAGCACCGATCATTCAAACGTCGTGAAAGAATTATCCATTTTTTTTTTTTTTAGACGAGACATTAGAAATCTTTTTACATAAATCTATCGGATATTCTCCAGAGAAAAAGTGAAATCATTTCCTCTCGCGCAAGTTAGAATACGAGCAACAATGTTAAGGAGTTCAGCGCGTGACTCACGTATATAGACATCATCCGATCATTCAATATGCTCAATATGTCTCTTTAATACTACCGATATTACCTAAGACCTGCATTTATAAATGTAAGTCACATACGTATCGTATCAATTGTGTAATGTAATAGGAGAAAGAGATGAAGCGTAAATGGACTATTATTACAATTCCGAGGGGTCGACTTGACTTATGATCACACTAACGTGTAGCGAAAAACCCGTTCAATTATTTAAGATGCCGACGATGCTGTGTGTCTATCAAAAAAATTACTTTATAAATGAATTTGGATTCTTTTATAAACTCGAGTAACTCGCGAATGTTTTTTGTTTTCCATAAAAAAAGATAACATTTTATCAGAGAATCAACGTACAAATTAGAAAACAAAAGACCTCGGTAAAAATTGCGAAACTTCCATTGACGCGCGCGGTAGTCTTGAAGATAATGGCGGTAAATATAAAACGTGCATACATACGTTATACGTGTACACACATTCGTATGGAAAAATCCTATTTAAATTTAATCCTATTTATTTACGAGACCGTCGATCGCTATGAGAAAAGCAGCATAAGAGAACGATAGTAAGAAAATTTAATATTTACTTTTACTACATATATTCGCTTTTATCGCCATTGTCACTTGCATTCGGTATACGTTCGACGAGCTTCGCTTATACCATATAAAACATTATCGGCGATGATCGTTCTCTGCACGTACTATCTTCTAACATTACCGAGTATATAAAAGCGAGATAGTTCCTTTCGTGATAATTTTTATCGCCTATTCACGACAGACCGTTGAATTCCAAATTGAAAATTTCAATTTACGCGCTCTTTCGATATGATTAGTAACGAAGGAAAAAGGACAAAAAAATACTGTCGCTATCTTATCCGTAGTACACAATAAAGCGAACCTTTATTATATAGAGCGATACAAAATCGGTCTCTGGTTAAAATCACTATATAGCAGTGTACTCTTTTAAAAGGATACAAGCAATAATGCGATAGAAGCATACAGATTATTATTATATCGTTCTAGGGTACATTTACAGTGGAATTTGAAAGAAACGCGTATCCCGCCGACAGAACCGGTGCGGTGTAAGTATCGAGTAATAAGGATCACGTTTAGAAATGGAAACAAATGAAGTACGGAGGAAGTCGTGAGACGTAATGATAGGGCGCGAAATAAAATTTCTCGAGCAATGATAGCATTGGCATGGAAGATTGGAAGATCAAATAACCGCGGTATGTATATATATTGACAGCGTGTGCATGTGTGTCATTTACTTTCACATTTATAAGCTCCGCACCGTCACCGCTCGCAAGCTAACGTAAAATTCCGCGTATATGGAAGTGAAACTGATTAAGAGAGTGACTTTTCTCTTGATACCTTTTATCAGGCTTTTATTGCGATCTACGATGCGTTTAACAAGCGACAGCGAAGATTCGAACCCTAGACGAGTGAAAACTCAATGGCAAAATGAAAGGCAACGTATAACTACTTGACGATTGTATAAGCTTGAACAAGTCGCTTCGTTGGATGGAAGATTGCACGATCAAGGACTGAACAACGAGCGTGGCGCGTTAGTTGTATGCGTGTATGTATATGTGCATGTAATACGTACGTGTGCGTATGGCATGTACGTGCATATATGCATACACACATACGTGGACGCGTGGATCGTCCCTGCTGCTCCCTATGTATGCAAGACACAATTGAAAAATAAGCAGGTGGAGAAAGCTTTGAAGGTTCGTTTAATAGGACGACGACGACGAAGGAATGATCGTGATCGTCTCAATGAAACATATTTGGCGTTTCGTACGATCGAACGGAAAAGTTCGTCGCTTTATGTCTTCGGTCCATTATCGTTGATGTTCGTTGAAACTTGCAGACGTGTCACTTCTTTTCACTGCTTTGACTCTTACGTGAACGAGGCTTCACGGAGAATGGAATATATTCTCCGTACATAACCTAGATGTTAGAACGGTCGCGTACTTTTGCGTGTACGCGCAAGCGAACGACAAACAATGATAAGCGAGCGCGTCTTTCTCTCTTACTCGCACCAATAGTACCCGCCCGATGAAATTTGGTTAACACTCACCCAAAAATAGTCGGCGAAGTCCACGGTCATGTTGAATCTCGATCAGACCATCGTATTCCAAAAAGCGTTAGATATCACGCAACGTGCACCTTCACGAAGCAGCACACGCGACGCGCGCTGAGGCGTTCACCGTACGATTCAGTACGATTACAGGGAGGCGTAACTCGATTTACGTGCGAGCGTGCGAGAGTAACGTTACGTTTTCGCCAGGGTTTCGATATGCCTCATGTATTAGCTTGATCCGCCGCGTTTACAGCGCCCCTGTCGGAGATACGCATGAATTAAATTGGAATAATAACAGTAGCCCTATTTGAATTCATCAAAGAAATTATTACAAGGGAGAGCGATCGAAGATTCTTGTCAAAATGGACTGACGTGATATTATAATACATCTTTTAATAAATCCTCGATTGCTTTTTTCTATTATTTTACGTAAAAACAAAAACTTCATTTTTTATCGAGTACTAACAATTTTATAATAGTAAGCAAAAACTAATCGTAAAGCGTGATAATTTCAAATATTCAAATAGAAACTTATCATTTGTGATTATTTTTCACTAATTATTACATAGGACTAAGAATATTTATATTATTAACGCCAATAACAATAAAAAGAACACCACATGATACTATCATTACTGACAATTTAAAATATATTATTACCCAAGTTGCAGAGGGCAGCACCTAAGAAAAGAATATAAACAATAAAAGTGAAAGCACCGAAGCTTATAATTTAATAGCCTCTGAGGGCGCTGAAGTCGTTAACAATAAATTTGAGTATAGTTATTGGCGGTTTATAATTATATAATCTGAGTAACAATCGATGTAACTTTTATAACATTTGGATTTCCATTTATATCTAATTATGTATGATACAACAAATATATATTAAACGTGAATCATTTTATAACATCTGTTATATTTTGCAATACAAATTATTTACTTACATTCAAAGTAACATAAAAATCTATATAAATATATACAACTGTCATACATGTGACATACGCGTTCCTTATTATAAAGTACTGCACTAGAGCAACATTATTTTGACAACTGTAATATTGTCTTTGGGTACTATGATAATATGATTACAAAATTTGACTAAAATTTCCCAAAAGAAGAAGTAGGTAAATGTAAATATAATACAAGGCATTATTGTTGTAAATTCACAAAAATTTGATATTTTATCAAATTAGAAAAATGATCACAATTTTTCCTCTACTGATTATCAACATATTACTTCTCTATTATGTATAATTGTATATTATGATGTGTTGCTTTCAGTAACACATACGTTAACTGCACATTTCAGTTGTGAAATACTACTTAAAAATAAACTTAATTAAATTTAGAGTCAGTATTACAGACATTTACAAAACAACCAAAGTCTATGCACAATAATTATAATAGCAGGTTATATAGTGACGATAATGATTAAAAAATCAATACAAATTTTTAAATATTTAATGATTTCGATACACGTTAAAACCTGAAAATTGCCATCGCCTCTCCATATTTGCACCAATTCCAAATAATTCCTGCTTGAAAACTTGTGGGAACCTTTGCATTAGAACTTCCACTTCACTTGGTTTGATTCCTGGTTCCAGCTTTTGTAAATAAGACCACAGATAATCCACGCTTGCACCGAATGGATGTATGTGTAGAAACGTAGCTATCAAACCTACATTCATTATAACATTGTAATTTATTATGGAAACTCATATCGTGTAAATAAAAAAATGATAACAATATTTTACCTATAAGTTTAGCATCTTTTTGTGTAACTTGAATAAAGTTAGATGCTAAAATTAATTGTTTAGGTGTACGAGGTTCTTCACTAATATCATCATCTTTATCAAGAGTTATTATTTCACTTTCTCTAGGTTCTTCTTTCTTGATAGCATTAAGTTTCATAGTTAAATCTTTGATCTTCTGATCATCCTGTGCTTGTTGCTTCCTAGATTGTAGTAGTTGTTCTTGCATACCTTTTAACGTTTGTTGTAACATTTTCATTTGTTTATCTTTTGCATCAATGTCTGATTTAGTTTCTGATTTTAATAAATCAACCTGAAAAATAAATTTTTATAATAAGAAAGTGAATAATATGCAATTATTTATTTATAGGAGTTTAAATTTGATGATGCTTACCTCATTTTTATATGCTTCCAGCTGACATCTTAGACTATCGTTTTCTTCTTTTAGAGACTGCATCTTTTCGATGTCATCGCTACTATCAGCTTGAATTCGTGTCTTTTTCCTCTGTGGCTCCTCTTCGCAATCCGAGACATCCATTTCACCTTCTCCTTCCATGAGAGTGTCTTCTAATTGAACCGCTTTAATTTCCTATTATATCAAAATCATTAAATTGGTAGAAGTTAAAATAAATCAATAAGTACACAAAATCATGCATAATATGCTGCTTTCTGGATCAGCACAGGTTGTCATCTTTTTTCTAATATGCATCATTTTAATCGATATACAATGCTTGGGACATATAAAAATGTAAAGCTACATTTTCTGTAATTCAAAGCTCACATGATAATAAATTTCATGGTCTTTAATATTATGATATATTTAATACCCATCAATTAAAAATATTAAATATATTTATTTTTCCTAGTAAGATTGGTATGTTTGAAGTACAGAAATAAAATATGTAAGAAATAATGTTTTTGAGAAATCTCATTTTTTTGATTATACAAATCCTTCAGTGAATCCATGCTGGTCATTTCATCTATTTCCTGTTATTATATCTTTGTTACCTGTTATTCCAATGTTGTATTTGCCCTACTTACATAGCTCGAATTACGTATTACCTTTTTCATTAGCGTTTTTTCCAACAAAAGATTAAAATTGTTGCGTGCAGAAAGCATGTGTCTGACCATTTTATAAAGCATTTTTCTTTTTTTATACTTACCTGCATATTTGAAAAATTGTTTTACAAAATGAGCGTGCTTGGCTTATGGTACGTATCATGCAATTGCACAAATAAGCAATATGTAAAATAAATTTTTAATCAAGTTATTGTCAATTGTTTGTAAAAGAAAAATATTTGACACTCTGCTGGTGTGGGAATGCACATACATACCGAAGATTGTTTCTTCCACATTTCGATGTTCTTCCGTTGAGCCTTAGTGAAATGATCCCACACCTTCTTGTGGCTAGCCGCAGTAAAGACACGTTCGATCTGACTGACTGTTGATGACATGGATGTCGCATGTTGCATACAAAAACACAACAAATCTTTTGTTGTACACCTTTTTTTCAAACTCTACATTTGTTTTGGACTATATTTTATATTCTCATTTTATATGTACTTGCTTAGGCTCTGTAGGTAATTTGACCAAATCTGATAAAAGTATCTTTCTAGGATTCCTGGATTTTTAACTGTACCTCTAATTTAGCACAATTCACATGTACTTATAAGTATCCTTGATAGTCCTTTGAAGTTCATATATATATGTATATATCATGCTAAGCTCAGTCAGTACATCTTGTAAATGTAATAAACAACTAATCTCAATAGACATTTATACTTAATGTTAGCTATTGTTTAGCTATCTCCTAATTTCTTTCACCTTGTATCTCTGCTGCCAATTTCTATTTCAAAATTGACAAAAAACACTTATTTTCACTCAGAAAATATGCATTATTTGTCATGTAATTTTATGGCTAGTGACTTACAATCTGTGGAGGTTTCCAATGTCCAAGACAATTTTAAAATATACTTTTTATTTGATTAAACATATGCATGTTGCATGCTATTCACTTTTCTGTGGATACTATGTTTTTTAATATAATAAGATATGTAGAAAAAAATTACATTTTGAAATTGTCTTCGCAATGAAAATATATATAGCCCATCACCCTTAATCCTTAGCATTGGCAAGCATGCAACTTTTCAGTACACTATGTTTCTATTAGATGAACATTATGATGAACTGTGCACATTGGTTATAATTATCAGAATCTGAATCGAAAGACAGCATTCGTCACCCACCTTATACACTCCTATTTTCTTTGTCCTTCCTATCAAGTCGTCCCTGAATGTGCATTGACCATAGTAGTATAATTGTTACTTAATGATGTAATCAAACTTGAACATTGTAACAAGATAGTTACAAAATAGAATTCATTAATTGTTTGTATTGCTTCTAATTCCAATAACATTATTGTGAAATATTCAACTTTCAGATTTTTGTTTATAATTGATTGGAAAAGTGAAACATACCTTTCTGTGTACCTGGATAACATACTAAATAAATTGGCTATTTACCATATCATAATGTGTAATATTTGCTTTAGAGATGAAACGAAGAACAAAATATATGATTTTGTTCATTATCAACCAAATCATTGCAAGAATGATTTGGAACTTGTTTGTAAGATCCAAATTGGATGAGGATAGGAACTTGTTTAGACTCATCACAACGATAAACTTACCAGATAAAGCGATATATGTATACAGATATACTTCTGTATATGAAGTAAAATGTACAATGGTAGAGACCCACATGACAAAGTAAAAAGAAAATATAAACGTACATTGTATGAGTAATCCTTGCATTCTGCCTTTCATGACTTCCTTTGCTTTTTGTAATTCCTCTTCGTACGCAGCTTTTTCGGTGAGCAGTCGCCGGACATGAGAATTTGTTGATTGTATCATAGAGTAGAAAGTGTTGGAATTACGTTTAGTACAATCTCCACGCTCGAGCCACGTTACCACAACCTATAGTTATATAGTGATATTATTTTACAGCTGCAAAACATAAAAGAAACAACAAAATAATAATATATATAGATTTACTTGTACAGCTTTCATAAAAGTGTCATCCTGCTTAATTTTCTCACATATATTTGAAGCTTCATGATCTGTATAATGCACAACAGGTGGTGGACTCGATGGTGGACGTTGACGTTCTTTCTCTACTCTCTCTCTATGGCGTTGTTCTCGTTGTAATTGTCGTTGTCTACACTCCCATTCGTATTGATCATCTCTAGCCTATGTATTAGAGATTCAAATATATGGTATATAATGTTAAATAAAACGAGATAAAAATAATAATAAAAAATAGAAACACTATCAACATACTTGAGCAAAATCTACATGAAGTCTTCCAGTATTTGCAGAATCCCCACTAGAACCTATTCTTACTCTATAACCAGAAAGATATATGGCTGCATCAACACTAGCTTCCAAAACAAAGCGTATATGACAAAAATTCTTCTTAGATAAACGTAAAGTGGTTATTTCTCCGCATCGTTCAAATATTTCTTGAATAATTGTTTCTGTCATGTTTTCTGGTAAACCTGCACATATACTATGTTTTAGAAATATACTTATAAATAAGAAAGATAAATAAGATCATAATAAATACCTCCAACAAAAATTGTTCTACATCCTGGAGGTCTTTCTCTTGTAGTTGGTGGTGGTGCATTTGGATTTGGTGGAAGCAAGGTACAACTTTTGCAATGTATAATATCTTTAGTACCTTGTGGAGGGGCGGATGGCGGTGGCAATGCGCCACTCATTATTTGAGCTGCCGTATCTGTCATGATTTGTTCAGGCCCCAGTATTGGAGTACCTATCATACCACTATCATGTGGCATTATTCCCATGCTCATTGGTCCATAACCATGAGCATGTCCCATATGTGGACCCAATGTCATTTCACTCATCATAGGACCCATGGGTCCCATTGGTCCCATTCCCATCATGGGATATCCAACACCCATTCCCCAAACTCCTGTTGCTGGTTCCAGTTGAGGTCCTAAACTAGGTGTACTGCTTGCTGTATTAGATGGCATATCACTATTACTTGAATTGCTATGACTATTACTATTATTATTACTCGTAGAGTTTATATTGCTTCTATCTTCGACTCTTCTGTCATCCCTTCGATCTCTTTCATTTCTTTCTTCCCTTCTATCTCTATCTCTCTCCCTTCTTTCATTACGATCACCTCTTGATCTATAAAAACAAAAAGAAATCTAAATTATATGTGCCTCGTTAAAGCAACTTATGTGTCACATATAGTAAAGAAAAAATATAAATACCTCCTACTATTGTCTCGATTCTCCCTACTATCACGACCATCGCGTTCGCGTCTGTTATCATTTTTTTCACTTCGTCTCTCATTAGTATCTTCTGAACTTTCTCGCACAATAGGTGGTTGATTTTTATTTGTGCTGAATTCTAGTGGCGAGTCATTCATTCCAGGAAGAGGTATAGGTGGTGGCAAAGGTGGAAATCCTTGACCGGCTAGTTCCATGAAACTTTGAGGTCCTGTGATTGGCCCTAATGGACCCATTGGACCCATACCTTATTATAAGAAACCCATAATTATGTTAAAAAAAATTGTTAACACTTTTTAAAAAGTTAAATAAAATTATTTTATATTATATGAAAAAAGATGTAAACCTATGTATTTGTTGATAAAGAACTTTACCCATTGGCGACATAGCCGCTGTTGGCACTCCGGGAAAATTATAAGCCATTTTTTCTAATATCAATTGTCAATATTACGAATTGCTTTAAATCTGCCGTAATTTGTAGACAGTGAACGTCACAATAAAATATTACTGCAATATTTCGACCCCTTGAAACATCATACCCCCGAGAAATTCAATATGGCAGAGCATCGATGAACGTTGATAAGATAACCTCTTCTCAATTGCCATTTTGCAATTAATTCAAGCGTATCCTATAAATTTCTTGCACATAATGAAAAAAAACAAGTCCACTCGTATTATTGGTAAAAACGTTGTACTAGTTCCATATATGGAAAAACATGTTACGAGGTAATACGGACTCGCGAACATTTGACTCTCGACAACATTTCAACTCTCTTCGAATTCCACCATTTTTAATGTACAAAACTCTCCCCGTGTCATGAGAAAAAAGATCATTTCGTTTTATGCCATTTAATAATTTATATATATGATTTTAGGTATCACGAATGGATGAAATCACCGGAGTTACAACATCTTACAGCTTCGGAACCGCTGACTTTAACGGAGGAATATGAAATGCAAAAAGATTGGCTAATGGATGAGCATAGTAAATCGCCTATTATTATTTAAATGACAGAATAAAGATAGCATAAAATTCCGATTATTTTAAAGGAGAAAGCACATTTCTAGTAATTTATTTTATAACTTTAAGTATTTGCATGCAATATTATAATATCGATATGTATCGAGTTCTCGGTCATTAACCCAAGAAAGTTAAATTAAAAATTATAGCTAGATTACGAAATCCATCATAATAAAAATAATTTTTAATGTATATAACTTTTTAAATTCCTGATAAAAGTCGTTTTGTTTATTTTCAGAGTGTACCTTCATCGTTTTGGACAAATCAATATTTCAGTCGACGGGAGATGAAATCGGTATGTTTAAATTTAAAATTTCTACATTAAATATAAAGGAAATATTGTTTTATTATCTTCGTTGAATAATTCGTTTTTATTATTAATAGCCGCTATGATCGGAGATACAAATTTATTCTTTAACGATGCGGAATGTAATTTTACGGCTGAAGCCGAAATTATGATAGCAGAAAAAGAAAGCAGAGGCAAAAGAAG
>JAIFRP010000002.1:5626852-5639074 GCA_032403825.1 Odynerus spinipes | reverse complement strand
ATATATAGTACATATTTAATTATATATAAAACATTTATAGGGATAGACGTTTTACACGTAAAAAAATATAGAGTAAAAATAACATTAGATAATGAAGCGAGCATAAATATGTTCCGAAAAATGAATTTCCACGAGGTAATGCATATAAACGTGAATAAAATATTTCATAAAATATACAGTCGTATTTATAATATTTTATATCAAATAGATCGAAAGAAGCGAAATTTTTCAAGAAATTACCTTGGAGAATGATGTGAGTTCAGAATGGAAAGATTGGTTGTATACAGAAACACTGGATTCCGTCCGAGATGAATTTTACAATACAGAATGATGCCATAGATAGCTGTTACAGATAAGCCCTGGCAGTGGATGTATGTTTTCCATTGATTACGAATTTATCAAGCTCGGTGATTTTCAGTTAACTATATTCACGATAATTTTAATGCAGTTGTATTTAAATATTGTTTCTCAATATATTTTTATATTACACATTAATTTCCAGTGTATATTTATTTCGTTATTCTAGCTTATTCAAGCGGCGCGGAATTAGTATAATCGACGGCGATTATTATTTAAGTGGTTTGACGCAACGATGGATTAAAGTTAAGTGATACCGAGGGGCATACACAGATTTACCGCTATTGCTAGTTGCAAACAGTACGATATGTGTAGTGGGTGTAGAGATTATATTTATTATTTTTATTTGAAATAAGAATGATATTTCTATAGTTGAGTTGACGGAATTAAAAAAAACAACACAACAATTGTCGAATATAAGAAAGATCACTAACATAAAACGATAGATTTACTTGCGATTTTGATCGATCTAATTCGCGCGTAGTGTTTCGTCGTTTTTAACTTTACGGTAAAGTATCTTATTTATAATTAAAGTAAGTATAAATAATTAATTTTACATCAAGTTTATAGCCTATTATTATAGATTTAACATTGTCAAATACATATTTTGTTTAATGATGTAAACAAAATTTTATTAAAATATATAATAAATACAATTGAGTTTTCAATTATCTAAAATTCAAGTACACAAGCATTCATTCAATATTTAATCAAATAAGTAAATCAGAGTGCTTTTACCATGTAAAAATACACAAAAGAAGACAAGGATTAAAATTTAAAATGTTTAAGGTATTGTTACAGATAAATGACAAATATATTGAGATAAAAATAACAACACTAAAAAAGTTCTAAATATGTTACTCAAATTAAGCAACTTTACGCAAAGAAGACCACTACTTTTCAATACTGTGACATACGGTTTCTTTTATACATGCGCCGAATTTATACAACAAAATTATAATAAAAACTCCAAGGTAATTGTCAATTTTATAACTTAGTAATATTATTTATTATGATTCTGTTGGTAATGTATTATGTAGATGTTATTTAATTACTTTGTATTTACTTTTATTTTAGGCTCTTCAGCCAGTATCCACATTTCAGTCAAAATCAGAAAATATTGATAAACCAATACTTATTTGGTTACAAAAATGTAATGATTCCTTGGGTTTATCGGATCAAGAATCTTCAATGTCAATGCATCAATATAATTGGCCACGTCTTAAAAGATATGCTATATATGGTTGTTTTATAGCTGGGCCAGTGTTACATGCATGGTATTTCTTTACCTTCATTTTTATACAATACCAATATATATATATAAGGCATTTGTATATCTACCACTAAGGTTGAAGCTTTGATGTTCGTATGAAAAATATAAACTTAGATTTCTCACATTGTAAAATAGTAATTAAAATATTTCTACCATTAACACTTTCATTCCAAAATTAAAAAAATATATTTTTTTACATTACCAGGTACAAATGGTTAGATTCTTTTTATAGAGGGAAATCCACGAAAGTGATTCTGACTAAACTTGTTCTTGATCAATTTATCTTAACACCAGTATTGCTCCTCCTATTTTTCACTAGTTAGTATGTTTGCTTCATACTTTAATACCATATTATGTAAATTGATTGATTAATATCTTTGGTTTACTATATTATAGGTATGAGTTTAATGGAAAGTAAATCCAACATTTTTGCAGAATTTAAGGCAAAGTTTGTTAAAACTTTTCAGGTAAATTATCATATATAAAACTCATGTAAGGAACGTTCTTAAAATTTCTGCCTAATTCACTTTTCATTCAGTCTCAAATTTTATTTTCAGACATCATGCCTGTTTTGGATACCTGTACAATTTTTTAATTTTGTATTAATCCCTCCTGCTCTACGTATTACATATATCAGTATCGCAGCATTGTGTTGGGTAAATATTCTATGTTACATCAAAAATGTTCCTTTAAGTGAATTTAACAATAAGACTGAAATTAATGATTAACGACTTAAGTTAAAAGTGACTAATATAGTAAAATCTTATAGTTATGTACATAATTTTAATCTACTATATACCTTGATCCTTTTACAAAAAAGTTATTGTAACAATTTTTTATATCATATATCACGAAGTATGTTTTTAATATTATTTTATCGATTACTTAATAAAAAATTAAACAAAAAATTAGGGTAAAGTATCATATGCAATTAGAATAGGCCGAATTAGAGAATAGAATAGTATTTAATGTGCACACTTGTAAACAAAGATTGTAATAGGCTGTAAGAGAGCCTCATTACAATAAATAATAAGAATAATATTGCTGTGAAAGATGTTACAATATTTATATCTTATTGTGTCATAATCAATTGCTTTTTTGAATTGTAGAGCACAAGTAAATTAGTTCTCATATATCTACAAATAGTTATACATTTGAATATAATCTTTCTTTTAAACATTAATGTGATATTTTATCATATTTTATTATTCTATACTATAAAGTAAATGTGTATATTGGCAGCCTTTATACATTACATTATCATTTTTATTATTAATAATAGTAGTAGTAGTAGTAGCAGTAATAATATTAATAATAGTAATATCATTATTACAGTTATTATATCATCATTAGCATTTTCATTGCCAATATCATTACAATAAATTTTTGAATAAGTCAGACATGACTATTTTAAATAACTTTTTTTATTACTTGATCATAATAAATTTACACTGAAAATTTATAATTATTTTGACTGACTATTAAACTGTAATCTTATGAGATATCAGCATTTCAGTTTCAGATAAATCTTCCAATATTGATGCTTTTTTTATTGATAAATATAAAATTTAAACTATTTAATGATATATCAAAAAATAATTTATTTTATATAAAAAAAAATTGTAAAGAAAAATGTAAAGTTTGAAATTCTGTGCTGATATCCCATTGGAAATAATACTTTATCATACATGTATCATTAAATTCACATTGACTTGTACTATAACACTAACACTCTGAATGTAAGATAGTTTCTGTAGAACAGTAGGTATAATCACCTTGGTAGCACCATTAACAAAACGAATGAAGCTAAAAGATGTCTACTGCTATATAGAATTCTTCAACATCACACATTCTTGATTAAATTAACAATGATCTACTCAAATTTAATAAAATGAGTAAATAAACTTGTTTTTTGATACCACAATATTAAATTAACTACCCTGTATGTATGCACAAACGTTTGTCATCTAAAACAAAAATTATGATTTTGTTTTTTTCAAATTCTTATTTACAAGTCTTGAAAAATTATTTATGTATATATAAGTGAAAACTAATAGAATCTATATAAAGCTAGTACATACTTTGATAAGTATATAAATGTAATTATGAAAATAAATCAGAATAATCATATTTTAGAAACTAATTTTTAAAACATTTTCCCATACTCAGAAGAAACAGAAATTCCATAGACTGATGTGTCAATCTAAAGCATTTATACCAAAATATAGAAGAGATATGAATATATTTATGTTTTCTCTCTGTAAAATATAATGAAATATCACAAAGACACTATTACCAAGTAAAAGCTTGTTACTACATATGCATAATATTGTCTAAGTTTTTTGACAGCACATCGCAAGTATCACCAGATAAAAACCTTTTTTTGAAGAAAATTATTCTTATACTAAACTTGCATTAAATTCCATTGACCAGTCTTATGTGTACAATGTAAGCAACATAGCGTGCAATGATATATGTATAAATATGTGATTTAACAACAGTATGCAGCTGCAAAATATTAACCATTTGCTAGGCATGTTGAGAAACATATTACCTTAACTTACTGTTATTCTTTTAATAATTCAATTGGTTGGTCTAATTAACATATGATAATAATTAGGAAAGATGCCTAAGGGGGATCCAGCCCTACCTTGCAGAAGAAAATATATGCATAGTTCCACTAGCTGTGCGTTTTCTTACAAGACGTGCTGCTACTATAACAATATATTATATACACAATGTAAAAAATATTATAGAATTAAGATTGGAAGACATAGGATTAATTTTAATTCAAAGGATATTTACCGGTAGCATCTTGAGGAGTAAGTGGTTTATCTATTACTTTCTGTATTACATTCATCCACTGTGTTCTATCATCGTCGTTTTGAGCAGATAAGAGATAACTTCTGTCAGGTGTTTCAAGAGTAAAAGAGAAGCCTTGATCTCTAGCACCTGGTGGAACTCCTGTTTTAACTGCAAAGCCTTCTGAACTGTGACCCAAGAAAATTTCACCTTTTGGATGTGCATCCTTTATGTCCATAGAAAAAAACATAAAAGAAGTAATTTCTGACAATGAATAATAGAAATACGCACACACACATGTAAGTATGTGTACAAACCATAGGGTCATCGTGGTACATAAGTTTCCTCCCATCTAAAGTAAACCATCTTTTTTTATAAGCATCACTGTGCCTAGGACCTGTTTTCCACAGAAATCCTTCTCTAGGAAAATCTCTTGTAAGTTGTGATAATAATTCAGCCTCTGTTGCACCAGGATAAGCAACTTGTAAACGATGTAATTTGGCACATCGTATAGCCAAATACCAATTTGTAATTACTTCTGGATCTTCATGATATACATAGATATGTCTTGTAGTGCCATCTTTCATAAAAGATATTTGAAGACTATTTTGGTTACCAGTTTTAGGTGGAGCAAAAGCTACATTTAATTCTGATATCCTAAGAATAGCTTTTGGTTCCTTTATTAAATAAAAGACACAAGAATAATATCACTTAAAGAAATAGAAGCTTAAAACATAAAGGTTTAGAATATTTTAATTGTTTATATAAATATACCTTATTTTCCTTAACATGGTATTTTAAGGTATCCTCTGCTTCGCATAGAACAAATTTACGAGGATGATACCTTGAGTCTTCTTTCCCACGTTTCATTAAAAATCCTTCCATAAATCCTGACACATAATGATTTTGTCTTTCTGGATGACAAAACTCTTCTCTCTCGTATTTAGCTCGTATCCATTGCTCAACCAAAACTCTATCAATTGATTGAAGTCAGTTTTCAATAATGATATCTTTATATGTGCGATATATAATTATGTATCTTGTAAGAATGTAGTATCATAATAAGTAATACTAAATTAACAAGTATCTAATTATAGATCATCTGAAACTTCCTGTTTTGTGGTATTTAACCACTTCCTGTGATACAAACTAAATAATATTGTATCATTCATATAAGATATACCTTTTCTTTTATCATATTAAATTGTTTTTAACGTTAAGTTATATTAAAGGAAGAAAAATCTAAAAAAATATCTAGCAAACATGTCATATACAAACTTACTGAGGAGCATCTGGATTTGGTCTACGATAACAAGGTGGCACACGCTCCTCATAGTGTAGTCTTGCTGCTGTATTACCTACTTCACGTATCCTATTTACTTGAGAGTCCTCCCATCTATCTAGTTTAAGGTGTTTTACTTTAGAAATGTGTGCTCCCATAGACCTGTGTACTCCAGCACATCTTGTGCAGACAAATATTCCTATATTGTAAGAAGCCCATTCAGGGTCTGAAATATATACATACAGGAAAAATAAAAGTTTGTTTTTAGTCATCTTTACATAATATTGTTATTAAAGCTATCTACAAAGAAATGCATAAAATACATTTTTATAATTACTGTATGAAAGGTAGGTCGAGTAAAAGGCTAATAGTTTAAATTTGACATTAACTAGTATCTATTTGACAAGTACAAAAATAATGTACAATAGAATAATTCAATATCTACATATCCTTGTAACTCTTCCAAATGAAAAAATGGATTATTTCGTACGCTTATGATTGTGTCGCGTAAAATTCAAATGTTATGATATGATGTAATAACACTTTTCTGAAGTGATCATAATTACATTAGAATTTTGATCAAGATACAAAAGTATGGTAAGATCATTTTTCATTTAAAAACAAAATACTTTCTTGTTATGTTATTCAATAATTCATAACATAGATAAGTATACTTCGTAGACGTAACCACATTTTCTTTTAACAAGATCCACTTATTCGTATCATCTTTAATACAATTCGTCAAGTCGAAAGATCGAATATTTATAAAGATTCGCTACGAAACGCACTCACTCTTAGCCCCACAATCTGCACACACATTATTTCCGGGTTTTTTAAGTAATTCCACTAATAATTTCTCGTTCGAGTCCGCCATCTTAAAACACTCACTGTACAACCGTTTTCAAGAAATGTGTTTTTATTTAGCTGTGCTTCAAAACATTCCTTAAGCCAAATTTACATAAAACACGTCACATAACATTGTAGCTTTCAAAAATAGAAAAGAGAAGAAACTTTAAGCTACGTGAGAATTAATATAGGCAAATCTAAAATCTTATGCTACTTTGTATTTACGATTAATATTCAAGAATACTTTTTTGTGCTTGAATTTGTTTGAATCTAATAGTACTGTGATATCTACAGGAATTTGTTCAGCTGCTAACCAATCACAACGGGCGCCTGAAACAGTAGCGTAGTTCAGCGAACTACGAACACGATCACAGTTCAAGAATAAAAATAATTTCTAGTTTTGGGCGTATTCACATGATATTTTTTGATAACGTCATGCAACGCTTACAATAGAGTTGATCGATCGTTAATTTGTGTTAAAAGTTTAAGGTCACATCATGAAGAAATTGAAAGAGTCATGATTGTGTTGTCAGATGTAATAGCATACGTTGGCATACGTTTACATTGAGTTGTTAAAATTTATATGGAATATCTCAGAAGTCATGTAGGATGTGTGTAAACACGAAAGTTTAGATTATTTGAATACATTCTATAATATATTTTATAATCTCCTCAATTATAGCATGACAACCTGTGATGTTTAGTTACGAAATGATTACATTCGTTACCCTGATGAGTTTATAATGTCGTAATCATGTGTGATAATGTAAATAGTAATCCATTTGCTGGATTATTCTCCACTATAAATGATGCTGTGTCATATTCAACGCGAGCCGTTGTTGCTGAAAGTAATGACGTTAAATATTCGAAGCAATATACGGAAGAGAATGACGAAGATAAAAAGTTATTTAATACCCAGGTATCTGGGTGTTGTCCAACCAAATCAGAAGCCATCAATAAGCTTATAGCAGATGTGTTTGGCCTGATGTTAAAATCAAATAAAGAAGTAGATGTAGAGAAACCATTGGTATTTATCGATACTGATTCTATAGAACATGCTATTTTTGAACGATTGATGACGTCTGATCCTAAGACCAGACTAGTTGGAAACAAAAATACAAATGAAAATTGTATTAACGGTCACACGGTAGAAACCCAAGCTATACTATATCTTTATGAAAGTTTCTATCGTTTAACACATTACCAATCGAATCAAGAATTATGCGATGATATCAATAAATTACATCGTGTTATTTGGAGGAATGTCGCAACAGTTTTACAAGAGCCAGATTTATTTCAGGATCAGGAGGTACATAAATATGTTAATTATAATATTTCCTCTTATAAATTATTAAGCTTGCAATTACTCCTTAGAAGCATATAAAAAATATACTATTTATATATTGTAATGTTTATTACTTAGGTTTACAACCAATTTATTACTTTGTTTATGGAAGATATTACAGTAACACCTGAATTATCTGCATTTACTAATGGTATAGTAACTGAATTATGCTCTGAGAATCAGGATACGTGGGAGGATATCATTAATATATCTTTCAGTCCTATTCTTGACATTATTCATAAGGAAGCAGCACAAAGCAATCTTCTAATATTTCGTCAATATTGGTTTAGCCTTCTTCATCTTTTTTCCTCAATTGAACCTTTGGCGAAATTGCTTATACGGCACAGTACACCAAAGACTAATCAAGGTCGTGCTTATTCGGATACATTGTTAGGTGCATTGTTTTGCTTGAGTTGTTTACCAAAAACAATTGATGCACGATTTGATTTTTTTGATAAGCCATTGCAAACGGTAAGTAATTTTATCTATATGAATGTATGTATATCTTAAATGATTCATACAACTTTTAGCCCAGTGATACGATTAACGTTAACATATGGACAGCACTGGATACACTAGGTGAATCATTACAACGCATTTTCCATTCCTTGTTGAAATGTTCTACGGAAGTTCGCCATTTGACTCTGCAATGGATAGGAAATTGTCTTCATGCAAATTCAAACAGAGGAAAGCTTTGGAATTCTCACGAAGACATTGGTTTTGGTGCATCAGTGTGCGTATCAGATGGATTTATGTTAAACTTGGGAAGTGTGTTATTACGTCTCTGTCAGCCATTTTGTATCAAAGTAGATGAAATAAAGGTCCCTAAAATTAATCCAACATATTGTGCAGTAGAGGTTTGTGAAGTTTGTATACATAAAATACAATTAAATTAAGTGGTTTGTTGGAACATAAATATGTTTATGTAAAAAATACAAATTAATTTCAGGCTGCAGATGAAAATGAAAGTTGTGTTCGTGGTTTACATATGAAAGGAATGTCCCAAGAAACTTGTTTAATACCAACACCAGAGAATCAGACAAGACCAGCAGCAAAATCTTTTGGCTTTACAACAGAGTGTTTTTTTTTAACACATCGTGCACTGGATCTTGGATACAGAGTTATTCTAGACAAACTTTTGAAGTAATTAAACATGGAAGCATAAATGTTTCTTATACTTTTACTTAAAAAAGTGATACTTTTATCTACTAGGCATAATAGTTTAATATTTTTTATTATTAAAATTACAGGAAAAATCAAGACATAGCCAGACTTCAACAAGTCTATAATGATGCACAAAATGGTGGTAGTTCAGAGGTTTTAGAACTTATTACTCAACGAATAGAAATGGAGATGTCAATGTAAGTATTAATCATAAAAAAATTATTGTAGTATTATAATACAGTTTATATTATGTTTGAAATTTATAATATTATAGGTACTTGTCTTTAAGAGCTAGTTTATTAGCTCCTGAAATGTTGAATCTTTTAGCTAAATTTCATGCAACAACAGCACACTGGTTGATACAAGTAAATTTAAATGAGATATGTGAAGAAGATGACAATGATTATGCACCAAAGCAATATAAGTCCCTTACATTCCCTTTATCGGAAATAGTTCCAAGTACTTTAAGGTATGATTTCAACTTTATTGCAGTTTATAACACTGTATTTTAATATGTGTCCTAATAGTCTAATAATTTCGAATTATTTAATTTTATTACATAGGTGTATTCCTGAATTTGTAGTAGAAAATACAATTGGATTTTTATGTTTTTTAAGAAGATTCAATCCTAATACTTTTGAAGAACAAGGACCAAATTTCTTAAATCCAATATTAACAGAGGCAAGTTATTAATAGTTATATCGACGATTATGAAAGTGCCATAAAAAATCAAAATAAAATTATTTGTTGTCATAGATTGTAGTGTTAATGGATGAACATCGTCTTTACAATCCACACTTACGCGCACGATTAGCTGAAGGATTGGAGGCACTTTTACCTACCACTGATGACAATGTTAATCCAAGATTACCTACTTTAGGAA
The DNA here is from genome assembly GCA_032403825.1 of Odynerus spinipes. Lineage (NCBI taxonomy): Eukaryota > Metazoa > Arthropoda > Insecta > Hymenoptera > Vespidae > Odynerus > Odynerus spinipes. Next base: position 5,629,122 of record JAIFRP010000002.1, on the reverse strand, counting down.
CATTCCACCGGGAACAGTTATTTACTAATCATCCACATGCTCAACAAGTTTGTAATTCTTTCTTCTTTTTCATATGTTTCTCCTTTAAAATTTATATTGGAATGAATAGCATATGTTATTAATATAATTATATTCACATTTTTAATACAGATAGTTGCTAATTTGCTTCAAGTATTTGTTAGTATTGAAATGACGGGACAAAGTGTACAGTTTGAACAAAAGTTCAATTATCGTCGACCCATGTACATTGTTATGCAATATTTATGGAAGTTGCCTGAGCAACGTAAAAACTTTATGTAAGTTGAATTAATTATGATATAAAATATAAGAAAGAGGGAAAGATTTGAAATGACAACTGAAGTGTATTTTTAATATAATTATAGCGCTTTAGCACAAGATGCTGAGGCCAATATGGAATCATCAAATCCACCCTTATTTCTACGTTTTATCAATCTTTTAACGAACGACGCTGTCTTTTTATTGGATGAGGCTCTTTCCAATATGGCACAATTAAGGCAAATGCTTCAAGCAAGGTATGTAATAGTAAATTATTTATACTAAGTGTTTAATTAAATTTCATACAAATATGTAATGTTATCTTTTGTAATAATATGTACAACTAACATTGCTTTAATAATTTTTAAGGGAAAATGGGGAATGGAATAAATTACCTCCACACGAACGCAGGCAGCAAGAAGGTTATCTTCAACATATTGGCATAATTGCACGTTTTGACAATATCTTAGGCAGAAAAACTATACAGACATTGAAAATGTTAACATCTGAAATAAAATCTATTTTTTGTCATCCAACAATGGTGGATCGGATAGCTTCAATGCTAAATTACTTATTATTGCAATTAGTTGGACCAAATAAAAAAAATCTTAAGGTATTTTAAAAAATTCACTTAAATAAGTGATTTCTAAATTATTAGAGAAACTGCTAAAGAAAAGTTTAAATAAATTTGTTATAGGTCAATGATCAAAAAGAATATGCATTCAATCCAGCAAACTTAGTGCTGAATATATGTGAAATATATGTTAATTTAAGTGAAAGCGAATCATTTACATTGGCTGTATCACAAGATGGTCGTTCTTATAGTCCTGATCTTTTCAAATTAGCAGACAATGTTCTTGGTAAGAAATCTTTCTAGTGTAAAATTATTAATCTACATAACAGTTGTCTACGTAAACCTTTTCTTCTAATTACTCAATTTAATTTTTTATTTTAGTTCGTATTGGAGGTGTAGGTATATTAGGAGATTTAAATCAATTTGCCAAAAATGTAGAAAAGGCTGCAAATCAAAAGAAAGAAGAGGATGAGATTCTAACAGATGCTCCAGAAGAATTTTTTGATCCTATTATGTCAACTCTTATGGTAGATCCTGTTATTTTGCCTTCATCAAGAATAACTATTGACCGACAAACGATTGCCAGGTTAGTACTGTGCCCGTGATATTTATACTGCTTACTACATTATAGTATATATACTATATTATCCATATAACAATATCTTTATATTCCAGGCACTTGCTAAGTGATCAGACTGATCCATTTAATCGGTCCCCTCTTACTATGGATATGGTAAAATCGAATACAGAATTAAGAAATAAAATAGAAGAATGGATAACTAAGAAACAAGAAGAAATGTCATCTAAGATTTAATGATGTTATACTGTTAGAATAAAAGTGTACAAATATATATTAAGGAGAAACAAGATTTTGGGCCAAACTTCGTAATAATTGAAGCACTATCTAGTAGTAAGTTTTGTTTCTCAGTTGTGCTGTTCGCTAGGGTTCGCTGAACCAAACCGCAACATCTTTTATCGAGAATCGTACACATATGCAGGTATGTGTTCTTGTAAAGTTAAAATGCAAGAACTGAGAATATGTTCTTACGATATATCAATTTGTGATTAAATAATTGATTATTGATTGATGATTATTTGTTGTTAAATTTATAATCATACAATATTTATTTTAATAATTGAAAGATTAAGTAAGTATGAATATATTTATGTTAATAATGTTTTTTCATGTCTAGTAAAAATAGCTTTACCCTTGTATTTCGACGAGATGGCAAATTACCGACAGAGTTCCGAAATACAAAATACCGAAATAATAGTTGTCTACTTTTAGTTAAGGGGAATCAATCCTAGGGTAATGTGTCGCCGCCAAGCGGCAATGGTGAGCGGCTCGAGGCGATGATTTGGTATCCGTGAACGGCATTTCTGCGCCGACAAATTCAAGCTTCAAATTGACAGAATGTAA
>JAIFRP010000002.1:5573956-5626018 GCA_032403825.1 Odynerus spinipes | reverse complement strand
CTACCAAAAAATTTGTTGCGAATGAAATCAATCGGAGATCCCGTGCGTACAAGATGGAAAATGTTTCGTTTGAACGGCTTTCGTAATTCAGTGCTTATGCTTTATCGTTTTACGTTTGTACGGAAATGCTAGTAGGAAATTAAAGCTATAATTCTGAGTACTGGCGCCAGCGCAAAATTTGGGCACTTTTAATTCACCAATAAGCTATAATTTGATCGAAAAGAAACGAGTTTGCACCACATCATCGTGCGTCGTGAACGACAGTTTTATAGCCTTTACGTAGATAGCTACGATCTCGGTAGATAATTGGAAGCTTCTCGTTTGGAGGTTACGATACCGGGTTCTTTTCATGAAAGTTAAAATTATTTTCGTGTAAACAAATGCCGATTTTTTCATCTTCCGACATTCTTGGGAGTCTCAGCTTTCGTTCCATACCAATATTATGATACATTTTTCTTTATATGTTTCGCAAGGAAGGAATTACGATTTCGCATCGAAGTACGAAAGCTGCCTTTTTAATAGCTTTCGTCATCCATAGTTTCTGCCACTGTCGATAATGGCTCTTTACCTTTTTTCAATATATATCTTAAAAAGTATTTAGTGATATAAAAACAATGGAATTGTCAGTAGACAGCATAAATAAACACTGACATGTATGAATAATATATATTTTCATGTTTAATAAAAATAGAAAATTTTGCAGAGGTGGACAAAGAGATACGGGTCCTCGAAACACTAGGTTTTGTCCTGCATTTCTACGATGTCGCCAGCTATCGACAAAGTCGTGAACCAATTATGTGTCAAAACGCAACGTTTTACCGACATACATCGGTTGAAATCGTAGTTCCTTGGTTTTAGTCGATTGCGGCATTAAAACTCTTCTAAGTTAATTTTTATATAAAGTACATGGTAATAGAAATGTCGGAAACTATCAACTTTGGAGTGGTAAGCTCTGTGAAATTTAAAAACTTGGAAAATACATCATCCATGGCAGCCATGTTTCCTCGCTGCACAGGCGATACGAGTCTAGGGAATATTTTTAAATAACATTTACAATAGCTTAGAAATTTTGTTGCATAGATTTTAATAGTTTCCGACATTCTTTGAAATTTAAGCCTTCGTTTGATACCAAGTTTGTGTAGAAATTCCTTGATATAAAAGAGAAACCAGGGAATTACGATTTTACATCATTTATGTACTATCCAAACAAAATACGTTGGGTAGTATTGTTTCCCCATAAGTCTCGTTATCCATTTCCTTTCTTTCGTTTGATACTAATTTTTTATAGAAATTCTTTCATATAAAAGAGAAAGTAGAAAACTACAATTTTGTCTCATTTATGTACTATCCAAGCAAAATACGTCGAGTAGTATTGTTTCCCAATAAATTATGGGATTTTTCATCTTTGTCAGTTATCTATAAGGTGAACAAATCATGCATGATTAAAATGAGAATATAGCTTATCATTGAAAATTTGATCAATATTCTTTATTCTACATTCCATGTTGTAAAAACAATAATTCATAGACTTTTGATCACTTTTTTCTCTTCTAATTATTTGTCATTACGTGTAATCTTTTAAAACATGATCAATGTACAGTTTTGCATACAAATAATTGACAGAAATATATATAAATGTATAAATTTATCAATACCATCTCACAAACTACCGCGTATCTTTAATTGCATATATACTGGTTGAAAAGAAGCATTTTATTACATTGCTAAAACAGAATGTTTTAAGAAGTGATTGCAAGCTTGAAATAATACAATATGATCTATTATACTTTTACCTATTGATAGGTAATAAAAATACCAAATGTGACTATGGTCACATCTTTTTAAATGATTTGTTTTCTCTATGAATCTTATAAAAATAACTTAATTGCATTATATTTATACAAATTATGATCCTATCTACATTCACAAGTTATCAATAAGTTCATCAAAGTCTGTAACAAACCACTTTGCATTTGACTTTACACTCTCTCTAACTACATTTCCCCCAAAACCTGTAATTAAATTGTTATGTGTTTAAAGTATGTACAAAATTGATTAATTTTTTAAATTGATTTAAGTACATATACAAATAGCTATTTTTTATAGCATATATACCTATAAATGCATCTGCTGGAGGTGAGGCTTCTAAATCTGTGGCACCATCTCCAATATGAACAACAGTCTTAAAACCTCTTTCTTGTTTAAGACAACGAATAACTTCTGCTTTACCACCACTTTTTGACGTTAGTTCATTTTCATCGAAACCTGCATAGTCTCCTAAATATAAAACATACTATTAAATTTCGTTTTTAATTATTCCTAATTATTATATTTAAAAAAGAATAAAATACTAACCCGTAAAGTAAAATTTAAGTCTATTAGCATAGATATTTTCAGATGGGATATCAAGTTGTTCCGCAACTGCAGCTATTAAACAATGGAAGCCTCCAGAAACAAGAAATATTTCTTTTTTATGAGACTGCAATGTTTTTATCAAATTTCTGTAATTTTTATGTAATCTTTAAATGTATTATATCATTGAACAGCGTTATAACAATGTTTCATAAAAATGTATTACTTTACTCCTGGAGTAAGTTGTGGCGGGTGTACACGAAGGAATTCTTTGATCTGTGCCAAACTAGGTCTTATAATACCTAATCTTACTGAGAGAGATTGTTGAAAGGTCATATTCCCTTGCATTGCTTGTTTTGTTCTGCAATAGTATATAAATTACATTATAATGAAATGACAATAGAAACATGCGAAATATACTTACAGTTCTGTAACTTGTTTGCCTTTTCCACAAAATTTGGCAAGTTCATCTATGCCTTCATCTTTAATAACAGTGGAATCTACATCAAGAGTTACTGCATCTGCAGTTCTCCAAATTGCTTTTACTTCTTCTAAATTTGCCATATGTACCACTGTTGTTGAAAATAACATATAAAAATTAATATAAAAAGAATGAGATATTAACAAATATAATCATTATGTTATTAAGTAAATATTTTTGGAATAATTTGTTTACTTGCACACACTGATTGCCTTATAATCATAAAAATTAAAGCAAATGTAAATGTAAATTTAATCATCTTAAACAAATTATTTTGCTCACTATTTCATATAATTATTTTTGCATATGCTAAGCCTGAATCCAAATAAATTAACTGTGTATCGTTGATTACGATTTACTAGATGACAGATAAACATGTTTTTCTTTCTATGACGTTACAATACATCATTACACGTGTTGAGAAACGATATTGACATGTTGCGTGAGAACGACGTGACGCAAAATCAGAAAAACCGTATCACGTGGTCCGCATACTTCCAAAAATATATACATAAGTAATTGTTAATAACAATAATATTATGTCATGTAATATTTTGATAAGAGACTTCTTTCGATCGACAAAATTAAATATAAAGTAAATATGCATTATTTACATGTAAAGTGATGTTTGATCCTCAATAAATCGTATAACATACGTCGATTCTCTAAACAGATCGATAGCATATTTTATCTGTAAATTATCATCGAATCGCTTACATTAGATAACGTTATTATCGAACGATAATTAAACAAACGTACGGGAAATTAGTATACTACAGATAGGTATATTGTTAAAGATAAGAAGTAATTGGCTCCATCTACACAATGAATCGTGAAAATACACATGGATAATATATGACGCGTACATGCACATATGCTAAGCAACTTTAGAAGAATTTTAATTCTTTTACGTAACTAGTGAAATCCAGTTCCATGGAAAGTAATGATACATCCATAACAGGAAATATTTAAGATAAAGCTGTTTTCATATGGTGTACAATATATTATCACATGTATAAGTACACGCCTGTAACGCGAGTACCCATGAGATCGATGTCTCTTTTTTAAACGCGATTATGCGCGTGTACGCGCATGTGCGTTGAATTATGTTTACGAATCATGGGATATGTTGAAATCGAACTCCTATAGAAAAAAATATATGCGTATGTATTACATATGTGTAACTTGTGGTTAATATAACGTCTACGATAAAAATGATCGATGCGGCGCACAGAATCGTTGTGATAAAAATCATAGAAATAGTATACCAAAAAAAAGAAAAAATTGCAAAATGTAACAGAATGCGTGTCGCGTGTCGATGCGAGAGAATGTAAAGAGTCTATTAAAAGTACTCGAGCGAATTAAGAGTTGAAAGAAACTATTATATATTTTTAAACTATTATATATATTAAATAAAGAACACTCATTTCTTTGTATTTTAAGAAACGAACATTCTTTAGTCGTAAAAATTCCATTGTGATATTGATCATATCTTGATGATTATTCAACTTACGTGTGGTCGGACCTACTTGTGTTTTGTAACATAGTTGGTCTCGTACATATATATATATATTATATCTCATATATGGGTATACACATATATAGTTTAGTATTCTAGTATCTTAATATTATTAAGAAATTATATCGAGCGTTATGATATTTTATCTTATTTTTATTGCTTAATCGGGCTTATAGATATTGATATGACATAATGAACGAGTTAGAAGTTTTAACTGCAGAAAATTTAGATGACATATGAGATACATTTTATAAAAAAAAGTAAAAAGGATAGTATCCTATTCGTATAATTTGTAGCGCATCGTTTCATTATTTGAATTTTTTAAATCAAAGTTAATAAAAGTTAAATCATCGACTATGAATCATTAGCCGAGCTTTATAAATTGTAATAAACTTACGTCTTATGTCGGATTGGAAGCGACGACTCCGACAGTGTTCTTTGGGCGATCTCTCGTGGGTAAGTGTCCTTAATTCGTCGTTTTTCTTCGGACGGTAGTGTTTCGATGTTGATAAGAACGCACTACTACCTGTGCAACTTTCGCCATTGAGTGGTGTAGTTCCAAACATTTCCCGTCAGATGGCGGTACGTACCACGAACTACGTCGCGATGCTTTATCGGCGGGAATATGAAACACATACGAAATAAAATGTTAGTTTGAAGTATATTTTGAATAAAACGCGACAGATTTTGTATTATATCTAAAATTAAATATTAAATAATTAAATTATCGGAGTGTTTCTCGTCGTCGAAATTTTATTGTGAAATTTTCGAAAATCACATCCGATCGAAATATTACAGAAAAATTATTTATAAAAAGTGGACGTTTTTGCACCACCAAGAATATATTATATTCAAAAGTAAATAAAACGAAGAAATATCGATAGACTAACAAAATCTCCACTTTTTTCAGTCATATATACTCCAATTACTTATATTCATTTATCGAGGAAATAAAAAATACATTTTATATATGTTTCACATTGTAATATTCTGTCAAGTATAGATATATTATTTGAATTTAAATTAACGAAATAAAAACGTTTCAACATTGAAAGTACACGAATTGTTTGACAGGAAAAAAATGAACAAGGATCGTTCGAAAGTGAAGTATCATTGAATAAATCATCGTTGCAAAAGCAGAAGGAGAGAAATCGTGACTAAATCGTAGAAAAGGGGGTGGTAAATTTAGTATTATTCGTGAAATTGTTGAGAAAAGTCGGCCGAGCAGCGTTCGGGCGGTGGTGGAAGTAAAAACGTGTGCGGAGGTGGATAGTTCGCTGTTGGGCGCAGTTGGCAACGAGTCGTTCGCCTCGAGAGTGTGTGACGGCTACGTATATCGGTAAAATAATAGGAACACAATAGATTAGAGTAGATTTATAATCGATCAATTTTTTGCAAAAGTTCCTGTCAGCCAGAACGAACGATCTACGCGTATTCCCAGTCGACATCGTTCTCCTGTATCCCACAGGACTTTTTCTTTCGTTACACTTCGTCATCCTAAATGGGATCGCTTATAGAACGCCTAAGTTCGTTGCTTCTTTTGATCTGTCAAATCGTCGGAGCGCGTCACGTAGAAAATTCACCCTGCCGTCTCTCGCTAACCGTTCCTTTGGAGAAGGAGAAGGTACATAAGTACGAGAATGGCTCCCTGTTTCACGAGGGTACTTTATATCCTAGCCATTTGTACTGGACCGTGGACGATACCGTGCGTGGATGTGTCTGCGAGCTACGGCCGTGCCTGAGAAAATGCTGTCAAGAGGGGGAGGTCCTCAGCGATGGGGAAGTATCGGAATGTATAAAACCGAGGAAGAACGTCGTTCTTCCCGATTTAAGACTGGAGAAGGATCAGCTGGGGGCTGAGATTCAAGACATCCGAAATATCGCCGAGCATTTCGCCCTCGTACGCAACAGGATCTGCCCGACTAAATCTTACAAACTGGAGCCGGAGAAATTCGACGAGGATAAATTCGCCATCGTGGAGAATGGTTCCCTTCGTACAGGCGACGCATTACATCCCCAATGGAACTTCTGTATAGATTGGCACGAATCCTTGGAAAAAGTCATCGTCTTAAAATGTCTCGAGCCCGATGCTCAAACAGTGTTACCAGCTACCCAAACGATTTATCCGATCATGACGATAGTGTCCGTGCCGTTTCTTATCTTCACTTTTTTGGTCTACGCTATTATACCCGAGTTACGGAACATTTATGGGAAAACTCTTATGTGTTATGTCGCCTGTCTCGTTACGGCATACTGTTCTCTCATCAATGCTCAATTCAAGTATCTACCGCCTGGCATCTGCGTTACCATTGGTAAGAAATCGACAACGTTTATACGTGTGTTTTATTTTGCACGTGCTTTTGCATGCAAATCGACAAAAAGAACAGCATATTTATTTCAAACGAAACACTTCAGGCTTCTTATCAGGAAACTGGAAAAGTATTTAGCTGGTAGCCGGAAAATTATTACTAAACTCGATGTAGTAAGAAATAATACAGAAAAAAACACATAAGATCTTCGTGAACTTGAAATAATTATTTTAATTTATAATTTTTTTATCTCACGGCATACTTAAATTATAATAATTTGTATACGTGCATTTATCGTGCTTTTAATTCCTTTCGAAAAAATAATTTAATTTCATTAAAATGGGAATTTCTAGGCAAAAGAAAACAAAATGGCACATTGATTCATATAATTTAAACGTTATCGCTCTTAGCGTTACGCATTATCGTGACGATACCGACACGTCCAAGTTCAGAGATGAGATAGATATTTTCTACTACATATGCTTACGTCCTATTTATGAACGATAAAGAAAATTGCCATATGATCGAGACACGTTATCTCTCATTTCGACTCATGGTGATCTATAAGCGATACCATGTAGATATTATGTTTCGTCTAATTAAATGCCAACGCCAGTAGCTTATACACATCGATTTTTAATACAACTTGTCCGGCTGCTTATCGCATTGTCATTCGTCGCAAGTGATGTCTCAAAGTTGCCCTTACATATTCATCAGATACTATGACTTACTATGAAAGCTAGCTTTCTTTTTTCTGCTTCGGCTGATATCACTTTTGCTTCCACGTAGATATCTATAGTTCAGCTGAGTGATTTCCAATCGCTATGCCGTGAAAATTTTGAAAGATTATTAACTAAATTATTTCCGTAAGAAGTACAAAGCACGATAAGTATACGTATAAAAATTATTATAATTTAAATGTGCCGTGAGATAAAAAAAAGTTAAAAAAATACTAGTTTAGGTATTCACCATTAATCGCACGTGCCATTTTATCGCCCCTTTCTCTAGCAATTGCGTTTTCAATTTATTACACTTAAAGAAGAACGGCAATCGAGCCGATGCCGTCATCGTATTCCATTTCACACGTAATTTAATCTCGAAGCATCGGTATCACGCAAGGATGTCTCCCCGGAGATCCATTTCTAATTGATCAACTTCATTCAAGCTTCAAGCTGACGGTACTCTTAGTTATCGGTAGTCTAGTTACTCCGGAAGGAATTCTCGTGCTGCACGACCGTGGTTACATTCGGCCGACTTTCCTCTTGAGGAGACGAACGAATCGCGGACGGAATTCCCGACGGACGTTTCTCGGTCCGGTAGGACGAGGGTAGCGAATAATAAAAAAAACGTGTTATACGGGGATTATTCCTTAAAATAAAATTTGCAATTCTCCCGTTCCTCCTACCAGTACATAGTTAGGAACGATCAAACGAAACCGAATCATTAATAAAACTCGGTTGCTCTGTGTTACGTAGCAACAGGTGCAGAGAACATTTCACTCGATACGTGCTCGCCGGGTGAAATCAATGCGATTAGAAATGCATGCGTCACTAAGATTGAAATCAATCAATCATCTTATATTTTAAGAAACCACAAGGAAACCGGACGAAGTTGAATGGTCGATCGCCGAGAAGAAAAGCACAACGGAGGATTATATCCGATATCGTAAACCGGAAGGGAATTGTTTATCCTTTTGTCGTCCACACGGTTATTAGTACCTCTCGAAGAAGAAATGCGAAAAAATGACGAGCACGTGGGTGTCATTGCCACGTGTTTACACGATGGACCTGACACTGGCGAACGTCACGACGAACGACGTGAATTTTCGTTTCTTATAATGGAATCCTTGCGAGGGTAGCCAGAAGTTTCCGCTTAATCCTTCAACATATCCAATAGTAACAATAATCGTTTCTTTCGGTAGGTCAATTCATCTCGGAAGAGGTGGACTCGTCAAAAAGGAACGAAGTCGTGTTTGATAAAGCGTAGATTAGATTAGGAGTTCCCGAATCGAGGAATCGAGCGGTGATTGATGAAAATACTCGCGAGCTTGAAGAATTCGATGCTATCTTTCGACGTTAGAGATTCTTCGAAGACGATAAGAGATTTGCGGTCGGAAAAAAGTAGTAGTGCTGTAGTAGGTTCGTGTACGCCTGCTGACGCGACTACAGCCGACAGAACGCGACAGAAAGTGGCGGTTAGTAGTCGGTTGGGCGGTCGTACGTTCGTTAAGGATGGGCGGTGGTCGAAATCGTTCATTACGCGTCGCTAGGAACATGTGGTGGTGCTGTGTCTTGTTTTTACTGACAATTCAGATCTCGAGTACATCGTCGTCCCGTGAAACGAAGAATCCTGTTGGGAATAGTTCCGTAAACTCGAGCACCGTCTCGGTCGTATCGATACCTGACCGTGTTCGATCCTTTGACACTCGTTGTCCTCGCGAGAACACCGGTCCCTTTTGTATACCGTTATGTTGTACCTGGGGTTATCGCATGGAGAACAGCACGTGTGTAAAGTTTAACGCGAGTTCATACTTTCCACCTGTTTACGATGCTGCAACCTTCGCACCGACCGATCTTAACGTCGACGAGACCAATTTCCGTTTCTTCTTAAGCGATCCCTGTAACGGATCGACCAAGTACAAGCTCACGCCCCAGGAATACGATGATGATCATTTTTTACTTCTTCACAACGGCTCGCTTTATTTATCAGCCATCGAGAGAATCATCGAGATTCGGGATTATTGCTTCGGTGTTATCGATCAGGATCAATACGATGTCATCATGTGTTTCGGAGAAGAAACTTCGGCCCAGGAAAAAGATTCCAAGAATGAGATCAAGATGTTCTTCCCAATTGGATTAATAATCTCGGTGCCATGTCTGATGGTGACTTTTTTCGTTTACACCATCATACCGGAATTGAAGAATATGCATGGTCGTACCTTACGGGGATACGTCGGTTCCCTCGTCGTTGCTTATCTTGTTCTTGCGATATTGCAGACGACTTCGCAAGAAAATATCTCGGACTCTTTGTGCATCGTTGTTGGTACCGTATATTCTTCCTATTTTTCCTTTCTTATTTTTCTTCCTCCTCCTTCTCTTTTCATCTTTGTCGAGAAATCGGTGCTTCTGTAACGACAAATTTCGGGGGTTTTTAAAGATTTTGTTTTTTAAAGCTTACGTGTTTTTTGTTTGAACTTAGAACGTAACTCAAACGTTTCGTCGTCGTCTCTTTATTTATTCAATAAATAAGTGCATATTTTTCTTTTCGCATTATCACTGAAATGTATTTTCCTAGAATTGGAGTCAACCTGGAGTTTAAATCCACGATACGTCTTACGATAGTCTTGCCGATGATAAGATCGATATGGCAACGTATCGTATTCGTCACTCTTTGTGTACATCGATCATTAAATCATTTTAATTGTCGAATCAAGGTAAGAACGATGTGTTTTCTGTTTCAGCTTTTGTCATACACTTCTCTTTCCTGGCAAGCTTTTTCTGGTTGAACATCATGTGCTTCGACATTTGGTGGACGTTTGGGTAAGTTAACAAGAATACGATCTAATTCTTTTTTTTAAACTTTCTATTAAAAGTTAGCATAATTTTCCTACCCGGTGATCGATGTAATAATGACAAAACTAAATACGATCTATAGCTCTTGTTTAAACTTTCCATTAAAAAAGTTCGTATACTTTTTCCCACTTCGTTCGAAGAGAACTATATTCGAGACAGACGATAAAAGCTCGCGATAAAAGAGTCAATGAATCACGCGTACGGTATATTTGACGTTACGCGCGTACACGCGTCATAAACGTGTTCAACAATTCGTAGATTTTACCTAAAACAATCGGATATTGTGCGTACCACCGTGTGAATACGCTTATTCCGAAAATAAGTTCCCATTATTCTCGTATACTTCGCGCGCGCGTTTTGACTCCTTGCGTCAATTACTCTCTCACAGCCGGAGACGGCGCCCGGCATCTCGCCACCACCATCAAACGGCGCACGCTGAAAGGAAATTTGATAATTGACAAACATCGGGGGGAAATTGAAAGCGACGCTGGGTCGAATTAATATTCGGTGCGTGACTGCGAGCGTACACATACATATGTATACATAAGTCTAAAGCGTTAATTTCGACCTGTCTACAGTAAACGATCACTTTTAAATTAATCGCATTTAATGATAATGGTTTTAAGGGCGATGCTTTCTCCCAGGCGTATTTTATAAAGCTTGGGTGGAGTTTTAGTAAATCAAATCGATGTCAAAAGCGTTCTCGTTGCTTAGCGGTTCTCTCTCGTTCTCTCTCTCTCTCTCTCTCTCTCGAAGGGACGTCATCTTGTTCTCTTTTACTTTTGAAAGGAACATCTGTTTGAAATTGCTCACTTATTATTTTTTATCTCTACACGTATACTAATTCGATATCGTATAATAGAAAATCTTAACAGGATCGTGGAACGGAAAAGGCAAGGATTGTTTTCCTAGTAAAGGAAAATTTTTTCCCCTCCGTCCGCCATAAGGAACGATTCTTCGTCTATACAAATAGACCAGCTATATAAAACACCGGGTGTACACTGAGGGAATTGCGACGCTTAATCCAAACAAGTTACTTACAAACGACGGAGCATCGGCGCTTCGTTTATCGAAACGTATTCTACGAAGGACGTAGGAGAAGAGTGGGTAAAACGAGATGAATCAAAAAAGAAAAAGAAAAAAAAAGAACTCGAGACAACCACGACCCCCCCCTTCCTGCCATAATACTTTAAACAATTATCTTCAAAGTATTATGGAAAACTAAAAGCTTCTTTGCTTTTAGACATTCGAACCCTAAACAACGGTGACCTAATCGTATAAAAAGGAATGGTTATTCATTTAGCGGTAAAGCTTCCGTGAAAGAATGAAAACGTGGGTGTACGATTTCAACATGCTCGGGGGTCATGCTCGTTGACATGTGTTTCGTGTTGATCGCTCATTCATTTTGCCAAGCCCGTTGAAACGTCTGCTTGCTGGCTTTCTCACTCATTCACTAGAAACATAATAAATTTGACGTTTAATATCCCCTTTTCCAAAGTGAGGCATAGTTAAAGATTCTAATCTTGTATCACGTATGGTGTACATATATCAAACAATTTGATATTTTATAGATCATATCGTTAGGGATTATATTTAAGCTTTAAATATTGCCGTTGAAAGGTGAGACATCCTTTTGTCGGGATTAACAGAACATTATCGTAATTTCCCTGAGGTATGATAATGGGTTAAGCTTAATAGTATTGACCCTGCTAACGGTTCTCACTAACTTTCTTGTTTGCTACATATCCTGTGTGTCATTGGATATGTACCTATGTGCTCATATGTATTATATATATGTATATATGGAGATAGTACGCACGAAGGAGATGTATGATTCAGAATATATCGATCTCATTCTGTGCGCGTGTGTCATCCTCTTTCTCTGCGCGTGTTTATGTATAAAATACATATTATATAAATTTAATTATCTTTAAACTTTTAATTCACGAATTTATTTAATACGGTCTGAGTATTATACGCTGCCCTTATTATGTTATATAGACCGGAAATGTCGTGCTTTATCTAAACCGCAGTGATTAAGTAATGCAGGAATTTTCAAGTTCTAAAGACGCCGCTAAAGTTATATAAAATTCAATTGCTAATTATAAAAAGTATCGTAAGAATAAAGAAATGATAAAAAATGTATTGATTATATTACATTATACATTTTTTTTATTGTTTCAGAGGATTTCGAGCATTGAGAGGCAGCGTGCAGCAAAGAGATCGAAAGAAATTTATTATGTACTCTATCTATGCTTGGGGTAGCGCGTCGGTGCTTACAGGTGTGTGTTTGATCATGGACTTTGCACCTAATATACCAAAGAATTTTATCCGGCCGAGATTTGGAACGGAGAGTTGCTGGTTCAACGGTAAGTTCGGTCTAATGCAAATTATGATATTATATGATTATATTATTCATATAATTATGTAAAAAATTAATTATTTCAGACAATGCAGCGAGAGCTATTTATTTTTACGGGCCCATGGGAATAACCGTTTTCTGCAACATATGTCTATTTATTTCGACCGCAGTTAAGATTCAAAAGCATAAAAGAGATACGGCCCACCATCTTAAAGGTAGTGAAAGCAGACGCCATGACGATAATAAGCAATGGTACGTCCTATGATTATAAGACATATTTTTTTCCTTTTTTTAAAATTAAAATTCACACGCTCGGAAATTAAATATCTTTTTTCTAAACATCATAACATTATAATCGATTAAATTTCATGAAATAATATTAAGTAACATCAAAACGAATCTAGCGCATTACTCACTCGAAACATCGATATGGCGGGGTTATCGTTTCTTCACTAACGTTGAGAGCTTATTTTTAGACGTCGTTATAGGGCGAACGAAAAGATGTTCCCATGCCGTCGTTTATTTTCTTTGCTACGAAATTATTCGTAACAATAATCAAATTATCCCGAAAGTAAAGTATCGAGCTTCGCTAATAATATTCCTCGATAATTCATCACCGACGATAGCCGTATAAATTATTTAAAAAAAAAGAAAATTTTATAATTAAAATCAACATCCATCAATTCTTCTATCAAATTTAACTCTTTTGATTTTACGTGTATACTAATTCGTTAATTATTCTCTCTGGTTAAGCCACTTACGTTTTTTAAAAATAAAATACAACGATATTCTAAAAAATTAATAATATATTATTTTACATTTAGGTTTAATTTATACTTGAAGCTGTTCATTGTGATGGGTATCAACTGGTCAATGGAAATTGTATCGTGGCTATGCGACGGATCACCGGAATACGTTTGGTACATAACAGATCTAGCGAATACGCTCCAGGGTTTGATCATTTTTATTATTTTCGTATGTAAGGATAAGATCAAGCGTTTATTACTCAAAAGATTCGGCTGCCAGGATAACAATATACTTTCGAGGAACTCGACTCGTAGCGTTTATCACAGCTCGGCATCGCGTACTTGCACCACCTCGACTGGTGGTGTACCGCTTCGGGAAAAAGTCAATACACATATTCGACGGGAGCCAATTTCCTCGAGTAAAGAAAGCGCCGAAGAGAGCGATTGTGCTTAAAATAAACGACCGATTCAACGTTTAAACAAAATATCGGTGGTTAGTCCGTTAAAAAGATCGCCGTTCGTCGATGAACGTGTTTTTTGGAGTTGGTACGCGGTCATTGGTCGGAACGTGATCGCCGATGGGCTATGGGGACGTTACTATGAAGCCGACGAGCTTCCAGAGGAGAGCTTGAACAAAAGATGACACGAAGAAGTAAATTATTTCAAAGAGAACGTTCTAAATAATAAAAACATCGCTTATCAGCTGTGAAGGAGTTAGGAGCGCGATGGTCTCAACCTGCTGTCAACTCTTAAAGCTAGGAGCCCACTAGGTACATAATTTAAATCATCTAACTTTTCGTCGCCAACCTCAGCAACTATTCGATAGGGTAATAATGTAATTGCCCAGAAGTTGCCACTGTTCGTAACTATAAAGTTGCTTAATATAAGAGTGCCGTTATATAACAATATGCACTTTTGACAAACAATAAAATAGTTGGATAGAAATTGCCTAGTGGATTCCCTAGCCTTATTTAACTTAAACGCACACCGTATTTTAAATGAAAAGCGTGTAGTTATTGTAGTATCGAATTCTTTAGATCGGATATCAGATTTCGAGGCTGAATGTCGATACATATCTGGAATGTATTATTTTATTATTATCTTGAATCTCTATAACAGTGTACCTATATTGATTGGATTTTTGATCGATCGATCAAAATCACGATCAAGTACGACGGTTAAAGATAAACTATTCTAAGGTATACTTTTAACAAAGAAACGTATAAAATTGTCGTAAGAAATTAGAGATATGTATTATTACAGTCATTTTTTCCGCATGATAATTTATACAAACTTGCGCCATCAAAAAATCATAAAATACGTTAATATCATTACAAAACGTCTGCATTCATTTGATTTTATGTATTTATTTTAAATATCACTGAGGTAACAAAAGTACATTCTTTATCTTTAGAAGTCCATGGTAGCTTGTTTTTTTTTCTTTATGTAGAATATCATTAGCATAAGTTTTGTACAATCTTTTTTTTAAATATATACTACTTATACAACGATACTGTCGTATTTATCTACATTCTATTTACTTTAGTAAAGTTGCAAGTCCGATTTTAAATGAAAAGTGTGAAAAAAAATATGAACAAACAATTAATACCGATTCGAAACGAAGAATCTGTTAGATTATCAACTTAACGATTATACTACAATTATTAGAGCGAGATGATGTTACATCATTTCGCGCTTTTTAAGAAATGTCAAATATACATGTACAGCGACGGAGGATGTTATTTTAAGCGAACATATCCTCGCGATCCGCTCCGACGCCATCTCCGTCTTCCAGACTAGAGAAGTTTAGAAAATGCGCTGGACGGTGAACTTCGTGATAAAATTCTTTTGGATTAGCTAATTGCAACTCATATTTCATATTTGGATCATGCCTCACACCTGAAATAATATTTCATTCATTATTTTATATGACATTTAGAGTTTTGTATTTAGTTACTTAAATATAAACATAAAAAAATAATAATTTACCCATGAAGTTATAGTTCCACGATCCCTGACTAGGCACCATGAAGAAACCAAGGAACCTATCAGAAAGAAGCATTTGTACTTTCTCGTAATGGCTTGGAAGATATCCTTTAGGATTATTTCCTTTGTCGGTGTTTTGTTTTCCCCATTCGAATCCACTGAAAGAAGAAGAAATTTGTGTAACGAATAAAATTAATTTGACTTAAAGAAAATTTAAATTATCAATATAATCTCTCGTTTAATACCTTGGAGTTAATTTATATGCCGTCAGGGAACAAGAACCTGGTGTAAAACTGCACGTAATAACGATTGTCTTTTCACCGTCCCAAATTGGATTTTCTGCCATGATACGTGCGTGTGTCGAAATGTCCTGTAAGAAAATGCCAAAATGTAATCAATAAATCCAGCATAACGTATTAACCAAAAAATTGAATAATTTAAATATGATAATACCTGTGGTGACAATTGTGGCAATTCATTAGGCTGTGTATGTATCCATCCCAAAGGTTCCATCTCTTTGAGGTATTGATGATTCGGTAATGAATTCGGTAAATGAACAGTTTGATGCGTACCCCACTGAGGTGCCATTACTATACACCTGATCTCTTTTACTTGAGGATTATCCGGTGGACTGATCCCGTACAGGTATCCAGCAATTTGTGCACGTAAATCAGAAATAGTGACAAACTTTTTGAGCACGTTCTTTGGCAAAATATACGTGTACCCTGTTTCTTTGATATCATCAGATGAAACATATATATGATTCGTTCTGAGATGTAAATTGGTAGCAGATATTGCCCTGACACGCCACTCGGTCTTAGAACTGAACGTCTGAGTCTCATAATTGGACGTAGTCGCGGTGATGATCTCGTCACCGTGTTTGTTAACGGTTCTGGTAGTGGTAGCCGTGAGTTGAGACTGTTCCTTCGTTTGCTTCTCGATTTCTGCTATCTGTTGACGCTGAGCAGACGGAGCACTGATCTCCATACCAAGAATGATATCTCGAATTTCAGATTGCGTGAGGGACGCGACATTGACGTTGTTCTTTTTACCATAATCTGCCAAGATCAGGTCCTTCAATTGTACTTCCACTTTGATCCATTCGTCGTCGGTCAAAGAAGGCCAAATGTGATGAGGTTCCGTGATAGTTGTCTTATCTGGTTTCAGTACAACCTTGGTACGCTCTGTGTTAACATGTAGCGCACGAAGTATGAGAATCAAACGCGAGAATGCCGTGTAAGAGGAGATGGTCTTCAACCAATCATCGTAGAGATTGAAGAGGACCATCTGGGGTTCCGTTGCTTTTAGAATGAGATCACCAAACTTCTCGACTTTTAGGCACGCTTGGAACGGTAACTGAAGTTCCGATCCTTTGATCACAATATTGGGGAAGTCTAACAAGTGCACCTCCAGAGGATCCAACATTCCTTTCCTCGTTACGATGATCTGTTTAGGTTGTTCTTCTACAGGCAACGAGCGGATAAGAGCAGCAACTTCTTCAGCCGTCTTCCACTTGGCTAACTGACCTAAACGCTTCTGCCCAGCCCATACAGAAGTGTGGATAATCTTTAGGAACAACTGACCGGTACGTGGATTGAATATGAAGATCGCACCGTTTATTGGTTTCGTTGTTAGATTACCTTCAAAGGTTTTATGAATCGTCACACGATATACGTTCGTGTCGTCGACGAACCAGATGATCTGATTTGAGAATAATTCTCCGTAGTTTTGTGAAGAAAGATACGGTTCTGTTGGCTCTGATGAATATAACTGCAAAGCTTTCCTAATACGCTCTCGCAATACGTATAACGCTGGATTTGCTTTCATTATCTTTGCCATAGCCTGTTGGATAAGTGGTTTACATCCAGGGAACCAATTGCCATATGCACTGTGAAGATTGTACGCCAAATCGATAGCTATTAGAAGTCCCGTTGGCGACGGATAAATGGACATATTGTCAGTCGTGTAATCTAAAAATTTAGCTCTCGCATATCTCTCTATATCGTGGGAATCGTAATCACCCCATCTCAATTGCACGTCTATCCAATATTTTTGGGTCGTTGTATTATCCATGAGATCTTTCGAGTCGGCTAGCAAAGATGGCCTTGAGACATTCCATTTGTATGCCGAGAAAAGTAAAATATCGGCGCAAGAGGAATTCATTTTGTACGATTTCCTGGGATGTATAGTTTCTTTCTGGACTGTCTCAATTTCTAAAGCATCCAATTCTTGATCGAACACTTGACAGAGATCCATCACTATCGACTCATGGACTTTCTGCCACAAGTGAGCACGGAAGATTTGAATGAGTGATATTTTTAACGTTGGTATTTTACCATGCATGAATATTCCCGTAAGATCTAATTGCACTTGGAAACCTACGTAAACGTTCGCTCTGTTTATGGTAGGTGACCACCATAAAGTGAAACGACGGTTCGGAATTTGATTCAAACCTGATCTCTGAGCATTTGTCAATTTTTTATATTTCATTGATTCCTCAAATCCTGATGCTTTCTCCCAGAAGAGACCCTCCCATGTAGGGAAGTATGTTCCTTTGAAAAGTGTGTGCTCTAGAATTCCTTCGACACCGCCTAGAGCTTGAATCATGTCTGTCCTATAATTATTCAAATTCCATAATTTCCCGTCGTGACGTTGATGAGTCCACCAGAATGGATTCTGTTTAAGAACTTGGTACTGCTTGAATTCCGTACGTATTCGCCAACCTTTGTCGTAAGCAAGCGTGTGTCTATCCTTTTGGAAGAGCGTATTTATTCTGGGAATTCCACGGTCCCAACTGTCCTCTAGATCTTCTAAAGTAAGTCGACGATTTTGTGTATTAGCCTCCTGTCGTTTCAAGGCATATTCTGCCCAGACACGCTGCGAATCTATAAACTCGGATTCCCAAGGTTGAATATACCTGTACAGATTAGGTATTAATTGATCTTCATCGTGACTCATACCAGATCTAAAATGCGTGATACCCACATCGGTTTGCTTGGACCATCGTAAATCTGATTGAGGAATCAAGACGTGACCCATGGAAAGCATACCAAGGCCACCTAATTCTTTGGGTGTATAGAATACCACTGGTGGAAATCTTGAAGGCATTTTTGAGTTGAGGCCAATTTTTATACGAGTTTGAATTTTGTTTTCACACTTTACCAATAGATCCAACAGCTCTTGAGTATTGACCACTGCTTCACGGAAGTAGGTCATTAATCCTATCAAAGCAGTATTCCATTTGTTAACGATTTTCGTAAATGTTGTAGAACCAGAAGCCATCAAGATTTGTCTCACTCTGTTGTGGAACCTTTGTAAACTTTCATCGTCCACCCTCAAAAAGCATTGAGCGGTTCTTTCCTTTGTAATTTCATTCTGCAAATTCCATACTCCATCTCTGTGTGTGAACTCCTCGTGCGTTGTCCTGCACTTTGGTAAAATCCTACATTCAAATCCACTCATGTTGAATAATAGATTTGGATTGTCTTTACTGTAAACACTAACGAAACTGTTTTCCCATTGTATGGTAGTAGTAGAACGAGGTAATCGATTTTTAATATCCCAGAAAACAGCACGTCCTAAATTAACATCATGTTTCATTAATCTCATACGCGCATCACGCGGCCAGCATTTTTTATTGTTGTATCCAACAATATTTTCGTTGTTCGGATCGGGATGCTCGGTAAGATATCTTTGTATCAGATCTCTTGCTTCGTCTGCAGAAAATCTGAGGAATAAATGTATTCTGTCTACGTATCTGCAATACAGTCTAATGGGATGTGCTGTTTCGGATGCCACATCTTGGAAAGTTAAAAAGTCATTTGGCATTTGAGGAGGGCCAGCCATCTCGCTAGCTCTTTGCAGTCCAAGAACTAATAAATCAAGCACGAGTCCATAATACTGAGCAATGAATGATGCAAACTGCATACCTCTGATAATTCCATAACTGTTTATGTGGTTCATATCTTTGTAATTAATGACAACGTTATTCTTTGCAGTCATATAATCGGCAATATTATGATCGACGATTAAACGAAGAAGTCTGTTTAATAAGGTAAGATCGATCTTTTCATACAGCTTTTCAAATTTCGATTCTAATAATACGTTACATTCTCCTTCGCTAACATCCCAAACATCTTGTAAGTTATTAATACCTTGACACCATTTATATACTAAAAGAGGTGGTGGTTCTGTATCAGATGGCTTCACCCATGGTGGAAATAGTCTCCGTTTATCTGCTTCATACCATAAGTATTGGTCTAAGTAAGCGTCTGTAATTTTTTCAAGAGGTTCCACGTCATATACTGGGATCAAATGACTGTAGAGATCCATGAATTCTATACCCACTTCCTTGAAGTTTCTCTGAGTCAAAAGATGACGTTTAATTCTGGATAAAGCTTCGTGTGGATTATCATACGCTTGCTCAATTAATCCAAGCTCTTCACGTTGGCTTTGATTTAATCTAGATTTAACACTGTAAGCTTCTTTCAAACGTTCCAGAGCCAATATCAATAATTTTGTATCATGTTTATACGAGAGCGGTGGGAAAGGTATTGGTGCGAATCTTCTAGATTCCAACCAATGAACAGTAGTCGTATATATAGCTACAGCTTCCTCTGGTGAGATATATGGTCCATCCTTTAGATAATTATGCTGACGTTCTTGTTCCGCTTTTAAGTAAAGTCGAGTAAGACGACCTAAATTCTTTTTGCACACTGTCTTATCCACTGTAGCACCACGTCTGATACGTTCACGATTATAATGAGCAGTGTTAGTCCACCAGTCAGCTTTCATTTTTACATAACGAAGAATCATGTTTTCTATAGGAATAGGTAATCCAGGAACTTTCCATGGTATATTAGCTTTCCAGCATCTCCATGCTTCGCTAAGATGTTGAAGAATTGTACGAGCTTTATTTTGTTTGATACCTTCAGGCATCATATCTACGATATCATGCATGACAGATGCTCTCAGTTCAAGATCGAAATGTGATTCTACTCTTTGCTTCGTCACAGTCTTAGCTACTCCTTTGGAATGCCTTCCTTCGAATTGCCTAGATAGCAAGTTACCTAACCATCTTTCTAACAATGGTGTTATACCTCTCATAAAGAAGAGCCATACTCTCCATCCTGGTGCCCAAAATCCACAGCCAGGACCTTTACCAACTGGACCGGTATTAAATCGATAATATATTAAATGTTTCAAATCTTTACACATTCTGATTTGTCTCATCAATTTATATTTGTATCGATACATGCCAGTAAGTTGTCCAACGTGAGCAAAAATATACTGTAGTCCATCTGCTAGTTGGAAGGCATCTACGTTATTCAAACGGTACTGTACATGAGAATCGATAATTAATTTTGTTAAACGGAGAATTTCTCTGCACAAGTGGAAGGCATTTCCAAATCGAGATTTCTTTCTTTCCTTTGTTGTAAGTGTCTTGACGGGTTTTAAATTGAAATTATAATCTAAATGAAGATAATTTAAATTTTTTCTGTGGATAAGTAAATTCAACATATTGTAGCCTTGCCGGCACACTTGTAACCCAGCTTCCACCCAATCTATGGTTGTAGTTTGGAAGAACTTCGTTGATTTGAATGATCTGAACAAGTACCGTTTCTTCTGAGGCTTTGGCGGTCTATGCTTCAATGCATTTAATACAAAATATTTGAGTAACTTTTGATAACTAACTCGTACTTTTACAGGTTGCCCTGGAGGACAGTGTTCCCTATACCATGATTTAACCAAAGGTATATCAATTGCTCTTCTTGTTCTTCCAGAACGTGTATTAAATGGTCTTGGTGCCCACAAAAGTGCTATACCATTTGCAGTATTGTCTGTATAAAGTGGTGTTTCTTGCAAAAAGGGTTGGACTTCATCTTCTAAGACAAAATCTTCATCATCTTCAATTTGTGGTTCCATTGTCTATAAATAATGAAAAAATATATTATTATAATATATTAAAAAAAAAAAACATGTATTGTACATTAATTGTGATTTGCGTTTTGCGTTTCAAACTCACTTTTAATGAATTCCTGTGTGAAATTGGATTAATCAAAGGATCAAAATAAAATGCTGGCAAATCTGGATCCTCTGTTTTAATGTACACAACATTTGGTGCATGATACCTATAAATTATCATGAAAAATATTAATAAAATATAAATGACATTAAATTTGTTTATACATAATTAATAAGATTATTTTGGAAAATAAAATAAAAATATGTAGGTGGCCTCAGCAGTTCCCTTCTAATTCTTATGAAGAGTACAAATAACAACCATCTGTCTTTTCTTTTCCACACTGCTAGTTAGACTTTAACAAACTATTTAATAAGTCTAAAAACTAGTATGGAAATATCTTTATATAAAATTCATAATTTGAAAAAAAAAATGTTTAACAAGAGAAAATTGATCACTTACCATGAAAGATGTACAAAATGTGGCATATTGTTATATAAATAGGGAAATGCAATACGATATTCTGTTCTGATAGGCTGCCTAATTATTATTTTATTTATATCATTAAATTCATTCCAGTCTTCGTCAGCGGCATTTGAATCTTTTACAAGAGGCTCAAACTTCGGTCCTCCTGGTATTGCCATATTTAATGCTTTTGCAGTAAAAAATGACTTTGGATCAAATAAATAAAAGAAATTTTGATCCACCAAGTCAGTTAAAAGTTGATTTGCTAATCTGTATAATGTTGCCATTTGTGGAAGAGTTAAATTCCATCTTCTATATGTAGATCCATTAACATGCCTGTAATAATTTTTAATGTTAGACATATTTGTATCATATAAACAAATATTATTTATATACATTATGTATGTATCAGTATAGCGTTTTGTCCAGTGATAGACCTTTGCAATATGTCTCAGACACCATTACAAAGAATCTACCATCTGTCAACTCACAGTTAAGTTGATTTCAGGACCCCTACGCGATTCATCATAAACATGTTACATAATATTTAAAAAACATCTAGTATCTTCAATTTATATACCTTGTTCCAACCAATGGTTTATGTTCATAGAACCATGCTGCAACAGATTCATCTTCTTCAGAATCAAGCTCAATCTGGATAGCTTCCAATGGTTCAACATCTAACACATTGTCGGCATAGTCTAATGGAGGTTCCTCATCATCGAATGGTGGGAATCTCATTCTCTTAAAATGTCTACGATCTCTTTTTTCTCGTCGCATCATTATCCACATTGTACTAATTTTTCAAAATATTTAATATAAAAAAACAATTAGTATTGTAATTTTAACAAACATCAAGTGATAATAAACAAGGACAACACTAAAATGACTTACCCCCATTGTGCAATATAAACAGGCTCAATAACCCATGGGATTTCATTAACAAATGTAATAGCTCCAGTTATGTGGTATAAAACCTTAACATCTCTTATTTGCTCCCAAGGCATTGGCATATTTTCCAACAATTTCATTACTGCATGTGGCATATATTTTAATGCACTAAAATTAAATTATTAATGCTTTACATTATCATGTTTTTGATATATAACAAAAACTTTTTGGAAATATTAAAATGTTTTAACATAAATAAATTAAGTAATTTCAAATCAAAGCTTACCCTAAATACACACGCTTATCGTGTCTATATTTACGGCTGCTCATATCACCGTGATCCCTTATAATTTTCCTTATATGTTCTGGTGGCATATCTTCTTTTTGTGCATCAACAAATCCAAACTTCCTTTTTTCAGCAAATCGTTTTGATTGCAATTGTTGCCATTTTTGAGCTATAATATTACGTATGCATATAAAGATATTGCTATACACTTTAATAAACAAACATCCCAGCATATATTCACATATATACTTTAAAAATAAATTAACCTACCTTTCTCTTGTAATTTATCTTCCGATAATACTTCTGGTTGTTTCGGCATCTGAGGAAGTGGTGGTCCAGCTATAGCTTGCATATGAGCATGATGTGCAGCTTGAGCATGCGCAGCTGCTTGGGCATGAGCTTGTGCTGCAGCTAGCTGAGCATGAGCCTGTTGTTGGACCATCATAGTGGCCCATGGGTTTGGCCCTAACAGATACGGCGGTATAGACATTTTTACAATATCCTGTAAAAAAAACCATACTTTAATATAAAAAAGTAGACTTCGTGAATAGCAATGCTAACGCTATCATAACATTTTCGTATTATTTATATGACTGAGTTCACCCCTACAATGTATTCCGCATATGAAGTACAGTGGTGTGTGGTACACACATACACGCCATACAAAATTTCATTTTCAAGAAATAATTATATATTAACGATAAACAACATCGCAGAATAAAAATAGCAATAAAAGCGAAATATTAACGACACTAAATTACATAATAATTCGTAATAATTATCGCCATAAAAAAAAAGGAATACGGTTAACATGCTTTCAAAAGTAAACGTTTATATACTTACCGAAATTTCTGTATCTTTTGAAAATTAGCAATTATTGCATATTTAATAGCATACGCGGAAACAATATATTGTTGTTTTCTTCGAGTTTATTGTTTCATTTATCATAGCAAAAGCGTTATTTAACGTAGCATCAACGTATTATCACACGCACGTATTGACACGGACGCTAAAATGGCAGTCAATATAGGGTGAAATAGGCATCAGTGTTGTACATCTTCACATAACAGTGCTACCAACGATGAAAATAATTAGTTGGACAAAAATATGTAAAGCGCCATCTACGACCAATATTTCTTACTGTTATGTATGATAATGTAGATATGTCGCACATATCTTCCGCCGAAATCTTTTCAAATAATGCGCCTTGATGGAATAAAATATATATGTACATATACAATCATCTTGTACTTTATGAAAGATGTTAAAAATGTTGCTACAAATTTGCAAAAATTGGGTCTTGTGTTTTAAAAATTGGAAATTTTATGATGAAGAAATGATTGGTAAAATCATATAAAGTATAGACATTAGTATATTTAAGTAGAATATGATACATTGAATTCTTTGTAATTCACATCATAATCAGTCATTTTTTTCTCTAACATCCACCATTTGTCCAAAAATCCTACATCAATTACTCTTTCATACATAGTTAAGTAACGTGGTTTTAAATAAGGACAAATAGTTTTATAAATAGAACATTCTTTGTCATAATTATCTAACCAGATCACAGATAATATACCAATACTAAATCTTCGTATAATGCCTTGATTGGAACATTGTTCTAACCATTTCACATACTGTGCTGATTCTGGATTACGAACAGCTTCACCTACTTGTATTAGTTTAGTTGTATTTTGCAATAACTGTTCTCGAAAAGTATTTTCATCTGGATTATGTTTACATGAATAATATGCAGACCCTAAAACTTGAATAAGAAATAGATATTATATTTTTTGTGTATATGCAAATTATATAAAGCATGTATTTATATTAACATACCTGTAGTATATACCGACGCACGTAAAGGACGTGCCTTACATTCTTTTACAGTATCGACAATAACTTCCTTATAATCTGCATATAAATATTTCCAATAATTTCCTGCAAAGCACAATATTATTTTTTTATGTCAAACTGGAAAATATTCAGATATTATGAATTTCAATATGAATCATTACCCCAGCGTTCTAAAAAGGTTCCTTTGAATCTTTCTGGCATTCCATAATTTTTGGTTATATCAATGATCTTATTAACTCTCAAGTATAATGGATTAACAAATAACCTAACTCTTTCACCTAATTGTATAGAACTCCGAAAATTCATATTGAATATAATTTAAGCAAAGTATCATTTAAACTTAAAAAGCGATAAACAATAATAAAGCTGTACCTATAACAAACAAACCATTAAGAAAGTCATTTATTGTTAATATTGTGGCAACGTCGAACAAATTTTGGACAAATATATTGACAGTCTGTAAATATAAAAATACCTTTACCAACCTTTACCATGCCTTCTGATCGTACTATTGGCGCAACTTGATCAGCCAATTAAAATGAAGAACAGGTTAAAAAAGTATTTCTTTCAATAATTATGCAATTGGAATAATTGATAACGTTCACGTGAAAATGCTATTAATTTACTTGCTAGAAAGATTAAGTAAAAAAGATTTCGATTAAATTCATTTTACAAATCGATATTATCGTCGATGATGTAATGAAAACGATTAGTTGAGATTTTAAGTTCGATAGTTGAAACGATTGTATTAAACTTAAAAATTGTTTTCATAATTAAAAGTTTCTTATTAAAAAAATAAATATCATTTCATGTGATATATTCGATGAAAACAATTAGTTTATCTAGTTTTTGGACACATTATACCATAAATGATCGATTCAGGAAACGAATATTACGAACATAAAATTGTTTAAGATATCGAAAACAGAGATGCTTATGAAGTTTCGGAACGCACCGATTGGTGTAAGCAATACAAAAAGATTTTTTTCAGCAATTGTGCATTTTATTTCATTTGTGTAAAAAGCTGGTAAATTAGTAATTCTCAATTACAATGCCAAGCAAAAAGAAAAAATATAACGCTCGTTTTCCGCCGGTAAGCATAAAATGCTCTTTTAATCATCCTATTGTTTAACGATAAAGTCAAAATAATTTAAGAATTATATTTACGAATCATATTAAGAATTAAATAAGGGGTAAACCTAAGAGGAATACTAACACATATTACTATTTTAAATGAAAGTTAACAATACATTTACCTATCAATTGAGTATAACATTATATGCAATCTTGCAACGTTGTATAGATAACTTAACCTAAAAAATGCATCTCAGGGTCGTATTAAGAAAATTATGCAGACAGACGAGGAAGTTGGAAAAGTTGCTCAAGCTGTACCAATTATAATCTATATCCTTTTTTATATAATTTATTACAATCAATTTGAATAACATTATGTAAGTTTTTATACACACCAGTTTTATTATTTGAAATTTCACCTTAACTATATGTGTATGTGTATATATATACCTAGAACCTTAGAACTGTTTGTACATTCATTGCTTACAAAAACTATGCAAATTACAAGTGCCAAGAATGCTAAGACTTTAAGTCCATCTCATATGTAAGTAAGTTTGATAATTATTAATATTATATAGTATAATGTTAGTTATATCCAATTAATATACATTACTATTATGATATTATATCGTATAGGAAACAATGTATTCTGTCAGAAAGCCGCTTTGACTTTCTAAAAGATTTAGTGAAAGGTCTTCCGGATGTAGCAGGACCTGACGAAGAAGTACCTACACCACCTTTAACTCCTGCACCAGTAAACATAAGTATATCCAATGCAACTACGTGTCCATCTACGATATGTTATACAGATCAAGGGTATGTTTTCCTATAGTAATATTTTAATTAATAACTTTTTTAAATAGATTATACCATTCTAGATCTCAAAACCTGATATCAGCTGATACAAATGTAGAACATAAAAACTGGAAAAATGATGGGAGAATAACGAATTCAAGTGTCGGTATCACAAATGAAGTACCTAAAGTCGGCACTATGCCTCAAGTTCCAGAGTTCCAGATTTCTGTACCTGCATCATTTCAAATTAATCAACCTAACTTTTATACAGAAGTTAATCCTATGAATTTAAGTAGTAATTCTGACGCAAGTACAACAAATCATCCAACATCCAACTTTATGCATACTGCCAATATTGACGAAGACTATGATACATAGTTATTTTACCAAATAGTTAGCAGTAAAAACTGCAATATTGAAAGATTTAGCGTATTTAAAAAATTCAAGTATACGTAACATATAATGTCATAGATTTTCAGATTGTTAATAACATGTTAAATTCAACAAATTAATGGTTTTTATACTCTGTAAGAGCTATCATTGGCTATCTTATTGATTTGGTTTAATAGTCAAACAGAACATTCTACACAGAGTATTTTTAAAAAAGCATTCTTAAAATCTTTTATAGAAGACTACGTTTTGGTATAAGTAATGCATCAGGAGCCTGTTCCTATTTTTAATATTTGCCATGGTGATTAATATTAGCCAACAAATTAAACCATTCTGTCTAAACATCAGACATAGTAAACATAAATAAGCAGATCACTAATATTATTTAAATCAATAATTGTTTTTAAATCTGACAAGATTAATCATTTTACCCATACTCATTAAGTATTTTTTTATTTTAATTAGCGAATATTATACTTCTTCCAAACTTGTTGAATGCTTTTTTTCAAGCACTCTGCATTTATGTGCCATTTCTTCCAGACCATAGAAAAATATGTGCTGTAGTATCAAAAATCTTCTTCCAAATCTGTCAATGTTCTTACTATAATTTTAAATTATAAATGCTTTAAAATTGTTACACAAAAGTTTATATAGATAATTGTATCAAGGTCTGGAGAAGTTGGTATTTCAGCAATACTCTGTCATTTTTCCTTTTCTATATTTTTTTTGTTTCATATAACTGAGCATTGATTAATGTGACATTACTTGTTCTATAGATTAATGTAAATGCATTTTCACTTTTACGTCTATTTTTTTAATATAATTTTAGTATATACTCCTTTGATTTCTTCAGATTTTATGTTATTATATGTTTCGATAAAGTCAAGTTTCCACTTTATTCCTGATTATATATTCACCTGATATCTGTAGAGACATTTGTTTTACAGTATGTGAATTTCATTCTAAATTAATTTTAAATTATTGATAAATATTATAAAAAATATGTTCTTAATGTTGATTTAATGATTAAAATATTTTTATACATAGGCATAAACATGATCTGCGACCTTTATGATAAGGAGAATTTTAGATCGTATTAATATATAAGTACTTTTATAAACACGATTTGTTATATAAATTAAACTTCTTGTAAAGTACAAGTTTCATTAATCTGTAAATTGGACTGTCTTGTAATACTAATATCTTGTATAATACATACTGTATCTAAATTATGTATTAAAATATATAAGGTATGATTATCTTTAAAGTTTTACTGATAGTATGTAAAAACTGTGCATAATATTATTACAGGTGTAATGTATAATACAATCTGCATTTTCTGCGATAATTTGCATATAAATTACAAACATCTTTTAGGAAACTTTTGATTTCTTCTACTTTGTCTCTTATTTTTGGCCCATTTATAATAAATATTATTCTCCCTTTCTTTTTTCCTTCTATTCTCTTCCATTTCTTCAAGTATTACAATTCTTTTCTTTAATTCCCTTCTTTCTTCGATAATTTTATTTTGACTACATTATCAAAAATTACAACATACTTTATGTACTCCATTGATGTAACATCACGCTTCTGTAAATAAGTTGTAATTATTAATAACATTATAATATATCATATGTATATGTGCAGTTGAATAAAATATGGCTATACATACCTTGAGCATAAACTACAGCTGTCCGACAAGGAGTATATATCATCATTCTATAGGGAAGTTCAGAGTATGGTTCAGGTTTAGTAAAATGTTTAACGTTAGTATCGATACGATTGTCGCCTCCATATTTAGTGTCATCGCTACACAATACAACTTTATATGTTCCTTGTTGCCTAATTCCAATTGTGTAATCGGCAAAAGACTTTGTAGGATGAAAATTGAAAACAAATAAAAGTCCTGCGCGATCAAAAACTATAACTTTGTCATCTTCGTGCTTCAAGCTAACATAGCCCTGAAATAATTTCATATCTATAAATTTGTGAAACACTAAACTAATTAAACGTACGGAGAAAATGTTATGAAACGTACGGGACTAGCATGTAACCATCCATATCTTTCCTCTAACATATTTACATCACGATCCCAGTTATTCATAAATTTGTACTTCAATAATTCATCATCCACTAAATTCCACTGTCTCCTTGCATAGTGATAACTATCTCCATTACCAGCTCGAGGGAAATCTAGCCATTCTGGATGTCCAAATTCATTCCCTACATACAAGTGAATCAATTTATATATATATATATATACACATTATCAAACGAGATTATAAATTGCACTTATCCTAAATTTTAGCACTGTGTTATTACATTTCATAATACATATGACCTACTTTATGCCAAGAGTTATATAAAGTATTATCAAGAGAACTCTCACCCATAAAATTTAGATAAGCTTCTCCACCTAAAGCATGTGTGATCAGCATGATCATATTATGAAGAGCTATACCACGAGAAATGATACTATTTGGCGGACTCATCACGCTCATGTGCGTATACATTTCTTTATCCATGAGCCAAAAAGCCAACGTTTTATCTCCTACAAGAGCTTGATCGTGAGATTCACAGTATGCTACTGTTTTTTCCATCCACCTGCGATTACTTAATGTCCAACAAATATCACCCATGTTCCAATCTTCATCTTTAAATTCTTTCAATAGTTTAATCCATTTATCAGGTATGGCCATTGCAAGACGATAATCAAATCCAACACCACCTTCAGGAACTGGTCTTAAAAATTATGTACTTAGTTACATAATTTCATTAATTTACTGTGTTAGAGAAACATAATAATTTGGTATTTGTATCAGTGTATTTGAATCAATACCTGCAGACACCTGGCATCCCACTAACATCTTCAGCTATTGTAACAATTTCAGGATATAATTCATGTAACATATGATTAGCCAGCATCAGATAAACCACACCCTCAATGTCAACATTAAGGCTATAATATTCATCATAATGACCACTGAAACCTTGTCCAAAACCTCTTGAGTGATATAGCATCGATGTAACTCCATCAAACCTATATTACAATTTACACAAACATTTAATATTGTATAAATATTGTATCTGATGGAATAAAAGCAAATTTTTCTTACCTGAATCCATCAAAGCCGTATTCATTTATATACCAACGCAAATTGGAAAGTAGAAAACGTAGTACTTCATACTCTCCATAATTAAACAATCTACTGTCCCAAAGTGGATGTTGTCCACGTGAGCCACCATGGAAGAAACAACTGTCTGTACCATCAAACATGTTCAACCCATCCAAAGTATTTTTGGATGCATGTGAATGCACGACATCCAGGAGTACATAAAGACCATGTGCATGAGCTTGATCTACCAATTCTTTTAACTCCTCTGGTGTTCCATATCGAGATGAAGCAGCGTAAAATGAAGTCACCTTATTAATTTCAATTGAAAGAATTATAATTATTTATACAAATACTATGAATACAACACTTACACAAATAAATGTATAAATAACAATTAAAAAAACAGTAAAATGGAAATAACTACCTGGTATCCAAAACTGGCATAGTAGGCATGTTCCATAACAGCCATCAATTGTATAGCATTATAACCTTGTTTGACTATACGTGGAATCGTGTCTTTAGCAAATTCCAAATACGTACCAACACGTAACTCTTGTGTAGCAATACCAACATGGCATTCGTATATCCTCAGACTTTCTGGCTTCTTTGGTCTTGGATGACTGAATTTATAAATCTAAATGAGAGATCCGATAGATATAAGTAAGTATGTTTCAATTATGTTTTATAATTTTCTATTGAATCTCACATTTTCAGGATTAGGATGCCAAATACGTTGTTTAAATGTTGTGCCTTCACTTCGATCTAGTGGTTGTGTAACATACGTAGCCCAAGGGCTAAGTCTTTCTAATAGTTCATTATTGTGATCCTTAACAATAATTTTAACTTCAGAAAGGTGTTTTAATGGACAGCTGCCATCAGGATTGGGTGGTAAATGTAATTCCCATTTTCCATATTCTAATTTTTTATACGGTGTTTTTGTTTTATCCCAACCATCTTTATGGAAAAAAATCAATGTTAAGTAAAGATAGTACAGACAAAATGTATATATTAATATCAAATTAAATCACTTACTAAAATCTCCTGTTAAAAACAATTCTTGGGCTCCGGGTGCCCATTCTTTTGCTGTTACACTATTGTCTTCATTAAAGTGTATTCCAAAAGTATTATATGCTGTTGAGAATTTATTTAAATTGTTATCTCCTGTTTCTATCCTTTCTAAATAGTCCTTAAATAAAGCATATCTAAAAATAAGTAAAAAACTGTAGAATATAAAGTATAGTTATAACATAAGTGACAGAATGCAATCAAACTTTAAAGTACCTCCGGCGAATGTCCTTTTCATAAGGTTTCAAATACGGGTCTCTCTCCAAGAATTCATGTAATTCTGGAACTTCAACTTGCAGAGGATCCATACTTGACCATTTGCCTCCCATTTTAAAAAATTTATGCTAAAAATGATACAACAATTCGTTTAAACTACAATATCCTCGTAGAACCACGTAGAACTCGCACAAGTAGCGTTAAATGACATGTCAAGGTGAAGCAGGGTGAAGAAACTTAAAAAGATCTTACTTTAAGCGCCTCCTAGAGTATATTCCTCTAATGATTTAAGTACATTCTCGTTGGTTCATTCAAGTTCATTTAAATATGATATAGATAGAAAGGAGATACTGTGTATATACATTGCGTCGATTGCATACATATATATTTTATTCGATCCACGCAAATTTGAAAAGAAGATTGCGGCGGAAGGGAAGTTGAGCTATATGGCGGGGTTTTCAAAAACTGAATGTTCAAAAAATTAGTAATAACTTTTTCATCGTAAAAGTTTCATACTTTGAATTCACTCTTATTTATTATGTATAATAGCGTATATCTAGTATATCTAAATTATATATTGTAAGTAGTAGGTCATGTCACGTTTTGACATTGCGTTTGGGTGTAATGTGCCTAGTTGACCAAGTTACGTTGCAAAATTAATCGCTAGTGCAGTATTATTCTTTACGTATGAGTATAAAAGTTGCAAATTTGAAGAAATGCATCGATCGATTACTTGCGATGGTAAAGTCGCGGGAGAAATAATTTGCAACGCCATCTGAAGATGTTCCTAGAAACTACTCGAGAGTTTCCTGTGGTATCGATATTACAGTTCATTTTTTTATCGGCAGTTTGGAAATCTTCGAGTAGTTTCTAGGAACATTCTTCAGATGGCGTTACAAATTATTTCTCCCGCGACTTTATCATCGCGAGTAATCGATCGATGCATTTCTTTCAAATTCAAATATTAACTTTCCAGGCTTCAGTTCAGTCATCGATACTGTTATTCTACGCGGAAAGTTTACTTTTTCATAATACGTAAAACTATGTGCATATTTTGAAAGCATTTAATTATTGTTTATAATTTCTTCCTATATTTGTTATAATATAAATCTTAAAACAAGCATAATGTCTCCAGGGAAAGGTATGGTTATGAAATGAATATAAATATAACCTCAAAACAGTGTTAGTGTCAAATCTAAACATTTATGAGAGATTTTATTTAGTAAGGAAATAAGTATTTTTTAAGCGTCTTTGAATTCTGTATCATTTGTGAAGAAATCTTCATATATTTTATAGCAGTGAACTAATGTCTTTTATATGATTCCATTTAGCTGATAGAAGAACTCGTGGACATCATGGTAATAAGAATAAAATTAATGTTGGAGACAAAGGCAAAGAAATTTTGGAAAGCATAGATGAGAATAACTTGGTTATACAACAATTTCGAACATACTCCAATGAACTGGATGCAAAGCATGACAAATTTGAAAAAATTGTTAAACTTAGTCGAGACATCACAATAGAAAGTAAAAGGATAATATTCCTTTTACATACTCTTGTCAAAGAAAGCAAACGAGATGCTGTACTTGGTGAAGCCAAACAAAGAATTGACAATATGGGAAAAACTCTTTTCAAAAATATTGCATATGAATTGGAAGGTCAGGATGTCTTTCAATACCTTAAAGCTTACAGACCTGGACTTGAAGAATATGTAGAAGCAGTTACCTTCTTTCAATATTTACAAGATGGTTGTATAAAAGATTGGCTTGAATTAGAAAAACCATTAACTTATGCCAGTTTAGAAGAATGTAAATCTACTTCACAAAATTGTGCACTGCCGGTGGAAACAACACGAGTATTAGTCACTCCAAATGAATATATCATGGGTATTGCAGATTTAACAGGAGAACTTATGCGAAAATGTATTAATAATTTAGCAACTGGTGATATAGCTAGTTGTTATCAAACTTGTAATTTTGTTAGAAATATGCATAAGGGATTTCTAGGATGTACAAATATTGGTAATAAAGATATGGGCAAGAAACTTAGCACTTTAAAACAAAGTTTAACTAAAATGGAAAATGTGTGTTATACTATAAAAGTAAGGGGATCTGAAATGCCAAAACACATGTTAGCAGACGTTGCTATTGGAGCTACAGAAGAATATATGGGTGATGATGATGAAGGATATCAAATTTAATGACATCTAATAAAAAAGTAATGAAAATACTAATATATATGTAAGTGAAAATATATGATAATACATAATATTTTATATGTATATTTATTTTATAAAACTAGTAATAAATTTCATTTAGTCCTTTCTCAGGCTAAATTAATATTTAGCAATTATTACAAAAATAAACAACAAAAATATATTTCAACATTCTTATACTGTGTACAAAACTAAAAAATTGTATGTTTTTCTTTATTATAACAAAGTTTTCCTTCATTTTTTATCCCATTAAAAAACTAAAATTCTCAGTATCACTTTTACTTTTATTTCAATCACTTTCTGCCTCCTCCAAATCAGTGTCTGTATCTTCTGAACTCCAACTAGATGGCTCATAGTCAGATTCATCGACAGATTCTTCATCTGACGACAACTCGTCTATAAATTCATCAGCAACATTTCTAGATCGTACTGGAGTTGGTGCACGTTTTCGCACAGTGCTATGTTTAAACTGGACTTTATGTTGGAAATTCTTACGATAGCAATGCACACCATAGGGACACTCAGGTCGTTCATCAATTATTTCAAAATCAGAATCACCAGGATGACTGAACTGAACCTTGTGACATGGGTTCTTTCTAAAAGTGAAATTTAAATATTTGATAAGATAACAATATTTTCATAGAACATATTAATATATCAATATAAATTATATACCTATAACATTTATCTGCATATATACATTTATTCCGCCTGTTTGCTACTTGCGCACTATTTGATACACTTGCTTCATTTGACTTGGTCACAGAAGATGGAAGTTTATTCTGTTCTGTTGAAGCGTGCGACTTACCATTATCGCTAAAATGCATAGCACGGTCCTGTTTAATGTTAATTTCATTATCCCCTGCATCCACTTTTTTAATACTGGAATTTTTTTGGCCAGTTAATGTAGGATCTTCAAGTAAATTTGGACTCTCTATCAATGACGTCGAACTCGGACTACTTTGTTTAATCTTTAGCAAACTACCATTCAAAAGAAACAATTCAGTCACAACAAAAGCATATTTTTTCTTATAATTAAATTTTTGTTTTTATTTTACAACTGTAACTAAAAAAAAACCTAGGACTTATATCCTTGGAAAATGTAGATGCATCAATGCTGTCGCCATTATTCGGTACAATCTTCTCTGCATTTACAGGTTTAGAGTCTTTATTATCTTGGAACTCGTTAGAACTATCACCATGCGATGTTATAAGTTTTGGAGATGTGTCAAGACATATCCTTTTATCCGGTGGTTCAGAGGCTAATTCCTCCGTACACTATACCATAAGCAATATTTTATGTGCATCGATCTAACTTAATCATATATAATATTTTTATAATTTTAAGTATAAAAAAACGTTGAAGGAATGATTTCTTTACTTGAGTAAACAGACACGCACACGCGCACAAATTTAAAATCGTAGTAAAAATAACCTTTCTTTTCAGTAGGTGATCGTCTTTCTCCATTGTATCAGGCATTGTCATAATTTTAAACCAGCACTTATTTGATAATAAGGAACAAATATCTCCTGGTTTAACAGGTATAGTCGTACCAATTTTAAGAAGTTGCCATCGAGATGATCCAGTAGGTTTAACGTAGCACGGTGAGACCTGACACTAAGGACAATTTTCTAAGAAATTTAGTAACAGTAAATAACCGTGAGAAATTATGTACAAGTATACGTATGAATTATATTAGAAGTGTATTATAAACGTATTTTGGCAAATTTACGCATCTACGTAATTGAATCTTACCGGAGTCAGCGTCATATCACCGCTCGGAGAGAGATTGATTGTTACAGCATTTTTAATGATCTTCTGTTTACAAATCTACAAGCATAATATAAAATAAAAACATAAACCTAATATGCCACGTATTTTTTAATAGGTGATATAAATAAGAACAATAACAAATATATGTTTATAAATTTGGTAGGAGTAAACGCGATTTCGATAGTTCGATTCATGTGAATATCGTACAAATCGCGCGCAAACGAGCGCGCGTTTATTCAAATACTTGTAATATACGTATGCAGTGCTCGCCTTACGATTGCCAAGATTTTTAAATGACAATTCAATAAAAATCGATTTGGTAAAAAATTAATTACGAACAAAAATATAATGGTAAAAATTACAACAATAAAAATTGCTGAAATGTCGTTAAGAAAAATTGAAAGTACACAATTTATTATTAAAAACAACATAAAAAATATAGTAAAGCAAAAAAATAAAATAACATTCATAAATATAATTAATACTCACGCCTGTTGAACTGTCACAGCTAATAATATTGTTGCCTACGTGTAAATTTGCTTTTTGTACACGATCATTTGCGATTCGAACTATTTGCAATTTTTTCATCCTTATGGTCCATCGAATCTTTGTTACAACAGGCCTAACAAGCCATTAATGAATTTTATTATACCGTAAAAATATACTACATGAAATTGTTCTCGTGACATCTTGTTTACGATGTAAAACAAAGGAAACCTAACGAAGTGCCCAAAAATTGTTTCTGACAGCTACGATCGGCTCTAAGATTGCACATACGTACTATAATTACAATGCAATATAATAATATTAAAATAATATAAACTATCGAAACTTTTAACACGGGAAAAGTAATAAGGGAAAAGATAACGCTTTCTACGATAACAATGAAATGTTTTTTCATTTATAATTACAAAGAATGTACACTTTTACAAACAAGGAGAAATACGCTGAGAAGTACAGTACAGATTTGAGACCACGTCGTGTAGAGTTTTTAGCGTAAAAAGAAGTTCGTTAAAAAATTTCTCCAATTCAAGTTCACATTTACGATACAAAGAATGTAACTAGCCAGACGTGTCTATCGATCGCGATAAGAGTCCGAAAACTTGCGTATAGATTTGCTATTCTATTCTAAAGCATAATCACGCTTTTTATTTCTTTTTTTTTTAAAGAGAAGAATAGTCGAACCGCTCGAAATGAATTCCGATCGTCCATGTACGAGAACGATCGGGAAATATTAACGCGCGTGTTATCGAAGATACCCTAATTCAAAATGAAAGCAAGAAGCTTTTGAAAAGAGTTTAGAAACGATCTAAAATTTAGTTTTACGAAAGTAAAGTAATTAAATCGATCTCCGCGTACGCGTGTGCATACATTATACGGTGGAACGTCTATTATTCGAAATACGATACAAAGAGCTTGCTTTTCCGATAATTAAAAGAAGATAGAAAATGTGATAAAAAAGAGACGTCCGTTAATCCATGAGATATATGCTTGTTACGAGAAAAAGAGCTTTAGTCAAGATTAGTTCCTGTTAATTATACCAATAACAAAATAATTAAACGCATTTCCGCTTGATCGACTTTCTACCGTATATACTCACGAATATGCACGCAAACGCACACGTATAGACAAATCACCCGTTCCCGAAACTCCATTTGAAATCATTTCAATCTAACTTGCTAAAACTCATGGCATTTTTTTACTCGGATATTAAAAAATGAATTCGGAATCGTCGAAAAACTATCGTGTCGGTAAATTCATATCATTTTACAAAGTAGGAACGTTATATATATATACATATATATGTATGTAAATCGCGGATCTCTTTCTAAATCAAGTTACAGTCTGATTTCTCACTGAGTCCATTTTCAAGTTATTCTCTTCAGTCATCGTTATCGATTGCATCCTTAAATTTAATGATTTGGTTCACTGCGCGCAACGGTATTATATTATATAAATCGTGTGTGTGACTGTGGTATAATAGTTTCTTTTTACCCTCGTCTCTTCTCTTTAGGTAACTCATACATATACCTCTATCTATTCGTTCTATCTCGCACACCTATCGCGTGCACACAAGCATACGTACACTCGCATACCATTTCAAGAATTTTTTCCCCCTATCGTACGAAAAAAGAAAGAAATTAAAAAGAAAAATATTAACTATAGATGTAATCGTTTCTTTCTCTGCGAAGTTTCAATTTGTCGGTTCATAATGTTGGATCGTAGTAAAAGTGGAAAGAAAGGTATGCATTCTATAGGAATATTTAAAGAATATTTTGGATATGCCAAAGCTAAAAATATTCTTTGTCCCGTGAAAAATGCAATGTATTTTGAATCTCTCTTTCTCTTTTCCTCCCTACTCCTCCTTTCAATGTGGAATGCAATTCAAACATTCGCTCGACTGTTTATATACGCGGAATATATTTTAATCCTCTGTGTGTTTCACGTCCCTGAAAATAATTCTGAAACTTGTTTGGTCCGGTAATGTTCAATCTTGTATGATCGCAAATTAATAACGTTAAACGTCAAATCCTAACACTTATGTGTTACACCGCGGATATTTGTAGTTTACGTACTATTTTACGTCGGAAACGGAAAAAGCTTAACGCATTCCTTTTCTCAGCAATTAACAATACCTTGTTCTTAAGTGTAAATATACTACAAAAATGCCCACGAATAAAGTCGACATATCGTTATGCCGTTATGTCTAAACTATAAACAAAACAAACAAAAATTAATCACTTATAACAATGCGGATAATCGCTATACGTTACTATAAATATTTGTTTTAATTCTTCTTCTTCTCGTTATTATTATTATTAATATTATTATTTAAATGAATAAATAACATCGCTCTAAAGAACGTTCCGTTCGAAATACTGTTTATTCCTGAAATTTGTCGTATCTATAAATGTTTCGTTCATAATTTTTTCTTCTTCTCATTACGGTACACTTCTGCACCTGAGAACTATACGGTAGCACTTAAAAGCTATCCGCGAATTATGAAAGGAAAGAAAAAAAATTAATACTGTCTTTTCTCTTCTTTTTTTTTTTAAATAATCACCACACCTCGTGTGTATTTTCTCTTCGTTTTTTGAACAAACTTTTCGTTAACAATTAAAATTAATAATAACGTTACGGAGAATTCGAAGTGACAACAGATGCGAGCTAAATGAAAAATATAAATAATTATCTATTCGTTAAGTGAATAATGCTGCTTACGAAATCTTCAATTATCGTATAAAGATTCGATGTATGTATACATATATATAACGCACATGCTATGACAGAGTATAAATATATTAAATTATTATGTTATCTCGAAATGCCATGACAATAAGAAAGTAAAGCGAAACGTTTATTTTCAGCGTATGTCGCGGCAATAAACATTTGCGGTTCTGATGCAACGGTCTTTGCATAAAAGTATTATCTGCCTGTCTAATATCGAGGTCATAGATGAAATAAAGTTCGCTATGCACATGTTTCTATATCGCATAATTCTCAACCACGTTTAACTTTTGGAATGATCGCATTATGTGTAACCTATATGTGTGTGTGTGTATATATATATATAATATAATATATATATGTATATCTTATAGCTCTCAGGTACAAAATTATTTTTCATGTATAACTTTTCTACTAACTGTACATGTATGTATGTCGCTACAGGGATAGGTAATCCTTATTGAAGAAGTTGAAAACGGAGGAGTCTTCCAAACATTTAATTCCGTAGCACGTATCGTCGAACAAAATAGCAACTTTATAAAATTCCGTAATATTTTCCTTTCACCATCACCCTCCACCTATTCCTTCATCGACAAAATCGCTTTCAAAGCAAATCTGTTAAAGTGGGCATTAGATTACAGATCAATGTCGTACGATATTACATCGTAATTTGTTAATGTCGATTTTTATAGGAAAAAGTATATGCCAATGTAACTGACAAAAAGAAAGTGAAAATGAAAATATTCTATTTCAATTTAGTTTCCATTCCGTCTTATTTACACTTTCCGCTGACTGATTACAATGATCTTTCATTTGACTCCTTCTTACGTTTTTTAAACATATTTTTAAATCATACTGCAGTATATCTTCGATAAACGGTAAGAGTACAAATATTCTCACAGACACGGAACTTTCAATATTAAACGAGATTTTTCTTTAATCGACTCTTTCACGTAATAAAATTCTATTGGAATGACACAGTGGTGTAAGTTTGCAGTATAAGATACAAATATGCATACATATATACATGTATACACAGTTTGATTCCAATTTCCACTAATGATTTTATGAATACGAATTTGATATTGATCGCTTTTCTTCTTACGTACGGGAGGAGAAAGAAAAGGACAAGTAATACATGATATTTAGCGTACTAAATGAAGAGGAGATGCATCAAGCTGCATAATGATTTTCTCTATGATCGTCGATCAATGAACTATACTAGAGTAACTTTCGCTTGGCCACGCATAATACAAATTACGATAATGGCTGTGTGGTTGTAATTCTGGAAATTCCAATGTGTAAGACGACGGGACGTATCTGTCATGATGATTTGATACTACATTGAGGTCGGACTGTGGCTATACTATAGTACCCCCACCTTCTGCTGGACTGACAACATGTAGGGCATTACCGACCTGTCCAATGCCTGGCTGGAATAAAACAAAGCATATATTATTTGAAAATGCATTGCTATGTCATCCAATTGCTTATTTAAGTTTTATGTAAATGTGAAATATCTATTTTCTACTCTAATAAAAGTATCTGTGCAGTTGTAGTATCGAAATAGGTTTTAAAAGCTCGAGTTACAAAGAAGAGATGCCTTTTAGAGGCATCTTAAAATAAATTCTAAGCATGTACTATGTTCTATTTATGACAATCTAATTAAGCGATAAAAAAAAATAAAAGAAATAATAAGTTATACGTACCATGCGTCAACTCAGGGAAGTCTCATCCATGATTCTCTTGCATCAGCCAAAGCATTGGTACAGAACATTAATCTTTCCGTTCAAAGTAAAAAATTAATGCCCCACCGGCTTTAAGAAACAAGCGCAAGCATCTTCCGACTAAATTATAAGACTGTCACTATAAAAAAAGCAACGCACTCTATATGAAATTTATTTTCAAAAACTGTGACTGATTAAATATTTATAAAAGACGAGTGAGCACAGGGTACTTTCAAGACACAAATGCTGTGTGCAAAGTATCAGGAAACTTAATCTATAAGTTTAACATTTCTACAATGGATAATGTAATCATGCCAAGTATAAGAATGCAAAGATAATGTGGATTATGAGCAAACATTCGACTGCTTATTATACGCGAAACAAAAGTTTCCTGTATAACTTTTGCATTGCACTTGGTAACAAAATTCAAGCAGGAAGCAAGCAGCAATTTTTCATTCAACTTTTTTGCTTTATTGTACAACAAGAAGGCAATTCATTGTTTTCAACAAAGGATTAAATGTCACATTATCATAGTTTGGGACAATAGTTTAGCTAAATAATTCGTTGCTTCTCTATGATTGGCTAAGCTAAGCTAATAACAAACACTTTATAGAAGAAAAAGAAAGGTTTAAGGGGCCTGCCCTGTTACTAGACCTCATAGAGCGCATATAGCATTACTCTAGATGATGCAAATTAAACATAAATATATTTTATTTATAATTCATCTAATGCATTTCTTCGATATTCATTTTGAATATATTTTGACCAGATGATCATTAGGCACAGATATAAATGAAGGTCTATACTATGAATGAACAGACCTCAAGGATATGCAAAATCTGTTTTACGTTATGTTACAAACCAGTGCGTCCAAAGTTTGTATAAATATAGCAAGAAGAGACCTTTGCCATAAGTATAAAGTTTAAATTACTTAACTCCACTGTTTTCTTAGTAAATACATTTGAATTAATAAATCTGGAGATAGCTATCAAATTGATAGCCAACATTCTTATTAGAATTAAAAATTTAATGCAAATTATACATATTGCAAGCAATTGGTAATATTAAATATTTTGTCCAATGCTTCAAAGAAATATTGATACTGTTAACTTTAAAAAATCAATAACAAAATATAATTTAAAAAACTCTACTTATTCTCACGATAGTTTCTTTAAATTCCACAACTTAATATATATATATATGTGTGTTTGTGTGTATATATATATATATATATGGATATAAAAATTTGTTCACTCATAGTAATATCCGCCTCTATGTTTCTGCAATTCATACATGTATAAATACGGACTTAGAGAAAATATTAAATTTTTAATGCTTTCTCTAATGGCACCTTCCAGCACTTATTGACTATAGTGAACGAGGTGCGGTAAATAATTGGCCTAAACACGCAATCCCAACTATTTATGCGTACGTCTTATATAACGAACACGAAAACGTGAAAATGTTGACCTATCTTCGGCTATAACATTACTCCCTTGGAATTGATTGCATGTTTGAATCTTTTTCATATTTACATTTAATTTTATAGATCTCTGCCATTTTAACGATCCTTCCAGCAAGATCGCTGGATAAGAAAAACAAAGTATTATGGAGCTTCGATGGTTCTTTCAAGTTAACGAACCTAAAACTATTTCTATTTACATAGAAATTGATATATTCATTATCGATAGATTCTATCTTATGGAGTTACTTCAACAATTGGGAACGGGTTACATCAGAGATCGTTAGATCGCAAGGAATTGATATTGGTGTAAGGGATACTATGATGGTGTGGCCTGTGCAGAGTGTTGTTTACGGTGAGAGGACCTACCATGTGACCTGGCCTTGCCCATGTATATACGTATCCATCTTGACACGCAGTTACGAAGCAATCTTCCCTAAACACTAATTCAGTCAATCTCTCATGCGCCAGCTTCTTGCACACCAATGGCTGAAGGACTGGGCACT
Source organism: Odynerus spinipes (assembly GCA_032403825.1). NCBI lineage: Eukaryota > Metazoa > Arthropoda > Insecta > Hymenoptera > Vespidae > Odynerus > Odynerus spinipes. The sequence continues at coordinate 5,583,659 of JAIFRP010000002.1, read as the reverse complement.
CGTCGAACCTCGGACAGTAGGCAGTTCCTATCAATCGCATTGGATCGTCCATCACCGAACTGACCTTTTTATTTGCACCTACTAAACTTGCACCGACACTGTTCAAATTACTACTCGCATTCGAATTGGTAGTCGGTTTTTCGCCACTATTGTTTTGCACGATTGTGCTATTAGATGCACCACTACCTCTCATAGTGAGGCTAAAGTTCCTCTTGTGATTATCACCCTTACGTTCACCAAAACCAAGACCTGCTAGCCTCTGCGTCAACGAATTTACAGTCGACACTGCTGCATTGGTACTCGTGCTATTATTACTACTTTCATTATTACCACTCGCGTTTTCCTTATAATTTATATTATTCGTATTATTATGTTTAGAATTGTTCAAATGATGATTAGTCGTCGAGCCATTACCGCTATTATGTGTTCCCGACGTAGAAAAGGTCGTAGTAGAACCTGCCGCGGAAGGTCTCTGCTTAGGACATACCGGTTGTCTCAATATATCCTCCGTGATATCCCATAGACACAACTGGGTATCTTGGGAAACGCTACCAAGCCTGTAACACGTACCACCTGGCACTCTCAGTTCCGAGCCACTAGAGTTTCTATTAGAATGAACTCCTTGGGAAGTTGTGGACAAACGATTCGATTTTTCATGAAAATGATTATGGTTATTATGAGGCATCGTTTCATCATCCGATCCGCTAAAGTCGGGGTCATGATCTCCGTACGATGTGGTATATGGATCGAACGCAACGACGCTCACCCAACTATGATGACCTTGTCCTCGCGCTACCACTCTTTTTTCGTGAAAGCTCCAAATCGTCACAAGATCGTCTTCTCCTCCGACAACCACGTACCTCCCGTCCGGAGACCAGCATACGCACAAAAATCCACCAAAGTAACTTCTTGCGGATCCTACAAGCTCCATTTTATTATATTGGAATACTCGAAGAAATCCATCTTGGGATACGACCGCCAGGTTCGATCCGCAAGGACTAAACGCAAATTCATTTATGCAACAGCCCTCTGCACCTATCACCCATCGGTATAGAGGGTTCCTGGTAGACTTTGCCTTGCACACGTATACAGCATAACCGTCACCTGACATAAATGACTGATAATGAGGGGCTGTGGTTCCACAAATGAGTTCTTCATTATAAAGATAAAGCTGACCAGAACTATGAGAAACCAAGAACAAGTTATTCGAACCAGGAACCCACTTTATGCAAGTTACTTTACTTTTGTCTATAAGTCTCTGGAACAGAAAGTACGATACATTATTGTTTGTATAAGCGTCTATACTTTAGAAAAGCATCATGGACATCGCCTAACACGACAAATAAGATTTAAAATATATGAAAAAATTATACATACATCTTCGTTATACAATTTACTAAATTCTTGTTTTATTGGATCTATTAGCTGTATTTGCCCTGTAGAAAAACCCACTAGTAATGGAGCGCTATCCGCCGTCGCTGTAGTTTGATTAAAATTGTGGCAAGTCGGATTAGTTCCCTTGTACGTTTTCTTTTCCACAGGATTGTTTAAATCCACAGCCTGAAACATCAAACTTTGCATCAATTTACTTTGAGCTTGTAGGAAGAAGATACGAATGAGACTACACCAAACATATTTGTCCTCCGCTGGATTAGAAACAAGTAAAAACAAGTTGAACACCGTAAGTAAATTACGCCGTACAAAGGAGTCATAACGCGGACAGAGTGAAAGTAACACCGATAGAAAGATTAGACTGTAAAAAAACACAGGTGCGGAGAACATCGAGCAAGTTACTGGACGTGTCGGAGTCAAGTATTACATGAAGGTATCGTCGAAGGAAAGAGCGTATCGTGATAAAGAAACGTGGCAGATAAGCGACAGCGTATAAAAGGATTCATGACATGCAAAAAAAAGAACCACGAGGACTCGTCATTTGCTCAAGGTGCGAATATCGGCGAGATGACTCAAGCCAAAGATGGAGGTAAGTCTCGCGTCGATAGACCATTTTGAGGTTAGGTCGGAACGGTTTTTCCTCGTTCCGTCTTATCCGGTTTCGTTCGGGCAAGAAAATTTGACAACGGCAAGCCGAACTCGTAAAGTTCGATCCTGGTTCACCAGGACGATAGTTCAAGGATACAGAGAGTAAAAAATCGATGTGGCAACGAGAACGGCTTACCTTCTTGACGCCACGATAGACGTAGACGTAGAGTTCCTTCCCGAAATTAAAACACATTCGGTCGTCGTGCTCCTGCGTACCCGAGGGATTCGACGAATCTGGCAAAGTAACGAAGGACACCCTGACGGACGCGCTCCCTTGACTGTTGGTATAACCGACCCTGTTCGGCCTCGAGTATTCCGACAAGGTCATCAGCTTGTACGTTCCTTCCCGCGTGGCGAACTGTGTTTTCAAGACCTCTTTCCCTCCTCCGTCCAGCTGTACAGCCATCTTACCACCAACGGTACGACGACGGAGGAGCTCATCAGACACAGGGAAGAAGCGTTCCTCGATTCCTCTTGTCTTTCTCGGTCCCACGCGACGTCCGTCGCGATGGTTTTCCTCCCCTCTCCTTTCCTCTCGTCACTTTACTCCACCACACCGCACTACACCGCACCGCACCGCACCGCACTGCACCGCGCCTCTCCTTACACACTCTCCTTACTCTCCTTACTCCTGCCGCGACAGCACCTCCTGTGCTCTCTTTACTATCGGGGTGTCAGCCCCGTCTCGACACACCGCAGATACGTAGTTTCTTAAGGTTCTCCTCTCGCTTTTTCCTTTCCTCCCTCCTTTTAGCGAAAACTCCTCTCGAATCGACAACTCGCCACCGGTAGGCCTGCTTCTACGTATAGGAACGCCGCGTTATAAGGGCCCTCCAGTTACGACTCCTCTACGACGACGACACCATACATAACTGCCTCTCTGCGTTTACGATCCGCAGCTCGCGCTTCAGCCCCGTACCTACGCGACCACATGCCACTGCTCGATCAATTTGCGAATTAATTCGCTCCTGCTATCGTTACGTCTCCAATTTCTTTGATATCCAAGTACAGAGTTATCGCCGAGAGAAATATCGCTGAGAGCCGTTAAGAAAAGAACACGATCGTTATTTTCCTCTTGGAAACTCTTTTGAAGACATTCGTGGCGCTGCTTTCGAGTGTCTAGCCGCTACCGCTACCGTACGTACGTTGTATATATACATACGTACTATCCGTCTTTCGTTTCTCGTGTCAAAGCTTTCATTCATAAAGTACCGCCTTTCACGGTACGTATACGTCCCTTTGTAATAAGAAATGATCAATTTTAAGAGTCGATCGCGTTAAAAACAACGGACGCGTTTTAATCGGACTTTCGTTATTTTTATTATCTTTACCGTATATGTATATACATGCATAGTTGTCAACATTCTGATCGTCCCAACTCCTACTAATATTTTTTAAATAAATTTATCCACAGATGTATTGCCTGTTTTTTTTTTAATTGTTAATGTTAAGTGAATTAATAAAACACGCGAGAGAAATTTTTGTTTTCGTAATCATAATCTAAGATACAAATTGTCCGTAAAATAAGATATAACGATTTTCCAAAGATTTTATCGAGTCTTTGGTAATCTATAATTACACATTGCGAAAGTGACTCCGTTGCATCAGCAACAACGTTGTCGTTGAGTAAGGACACGTGAGAAAAGCAACGACAGGCGATCGGTTTAGGAACGTAAGTTCCGTTTCGTTAGTCCCCCTCCAAAGCTTTCGCCCCCTAAAATTAATCATCGACTCCCGATGTATACGCTACTGGTGGCGCCGTGTTATATTAATGCGCGCGCAACCGTCGCGTCGTTCATCCGCCTCGACTCGATGGAGCTTTTCAGCCGTCAGGAAGCGGATATTTTGTAAACAACCGATACCAAAGGGTTAATTAATTTTGCCGCTCTTTGCTCCTTTCCTCTCTTCCTCCTCCTCCTCCTCATTCTCCTCTACTGTTCCTTCATCCGTCTTTGCCTCTCGTCGTCTTTTATTCTCATTCATAGAGAGCTTATTACCGATCAGTTCGCACGTGCTCGATGATGCTTACGAAATATCTTAACGCTATATCTTTTGTTTTATTTATCTTATATCTTTTATCCATTATTGTAGAAAAAATGAACAAGATTACAATTACTGCCCTTTATTGTGTCTCTTATCGTCTCGTTCGTCGACATTTTTGAACGGTGGAGCGAATCGTGGAAGAGGACGATTCGACTCTTTCGTTTCTTATCGCGTGATTCACGATCGCAGAAATGCGCTAGATAAGCACGATGGAAGGTGGAGAAGAAAGAGAAGAAAAAATGTTCGAGTGCGATAATTTATCTCTGGAATAGATTCTCGCTCGTTATCTCTCTCTCTCTCTCTCTCTCTCTCTCTCTCTCTTTCTCTTTTTCTCCGTCGATCATACATAGAGTATAGACATAGTGGTATGGCGGCCTTTAAACGTATCTTCCAGTTCCTAAACGATGATCGACTTCCGTAACGGTGGTTAGTCGTGCCATCGATAAAAAGTCAAACGCCGGTATAATAGCTCGAGTGTATGATGATCATGATTTCAATATATATATATATATTAGGGGAGATAAATGTGCCGTGATAAAAAGTTCCGCGATGATCGTGGGTAACCTATCTAACTACGCGCTTATTTAGATCACATTTTGTTAACGATCGTCGATAGTTCGATAATCGATTCATCGTAGAAATGTTTATTTGAATGTAGAAAAAGTTTCGACACGAAGCATCTAAGTAAAGAATGAGATAAAATATTCTTATTTTAAGAATGATACATTATTATTCATCAAGAATTATACGAATCATCTATGCAATATGATTACAGTGCTGAAACAGGTATATTATTACAATGATGCGTGTATATTATTTGCCACAAGCGCGAATATAAGCGCACATTGTAAATTACGAAATTTTTTAGTAGAACGTCATCTTCTAGTGAACAGCTGAACCCTTGGGTTGATTTAGCAAAGACACGAACCCTTTATCATTCTTGTAGGTAACCCTCTGAGTTTATCACCTCATGATAATTTTTTAAATTTGTAACATTTTTATCAAATTTAAATATAATCGAAATAAAAGAAATTAAAAAATATATTTCGTTATTTGTGTTACTTAATAAAAGAAAATAAAATAAAAATATTATATAGCTTTTAATTTTATATTACCGACATCGATCGTAAATTTTTGTAGATTTTATATTTGTTTAATTTGCTAATAAATATTTCTATTAACTTTGTAGTAAATAATCTATTGCAATACATTTTAATCTTATAAATTTCCTCTCGTTTCCAAGGGCAGATACCATGTTCTAATTTCGCACACGGTTGAAAGATGGCAATACATGCGCCCTTAAACGATACCGACGATATCGTCGTTACCTTCGTAACTCGGAACAAGATATTAGTTGGATAATTAACGATCGAAGTTTAGTCGATGCTACAACGTTCAAATATTTCGATGAGTCTTCGTTTATTCACAGTTTCTCTTCTATTAATGATGCCGTTAAAAATATTTGATGACGCACCAACAGTTGTAACATTCATCGAATTAAAAATACAACTACGATAGACGGTGCTGAATAATTCGTAAAATAGATTCAACGAGTTTCGTGGTATAATCTAAAATTTGTAAATACGTAATGGCATTAAAATCAATAATATACAATGAGTTAAAACAAATATTAGTCATAGGAGTAAAAATGATTTATAAAAGTATACGCGATAGTAATGCGCATTCCACTCGATTTAAAGTGCGCACTTTTTATTATAATTTTATGAATCGTATTTTATTTTTATCTTATGAAATAAACTCCTTATTAATAATTTTATACTGTAATTACTTAATTTTATATTATAAATATTTTACTTTTCTTTATTATACAGCATAATATTTTATCGTTGCAGTTACTTTTCCGAAGTCCATGGGCAGAACTTTCGCGTTACTCAGCGCGTCGAATATTCCGTAACAAAATAAAATAGCGGGCTCGAACCCAACGATGAAAATTCGTGCGGAATTTTGGAAAGTTGCCCGAATTGTAATATTCGATATAAAGTATACATGCATGTAACTATGATGCAATACGTATTATAAATCCGCGTTGCTATCGTGCCTGTAAAATAAAAATACATAATGAGATGTTCGGAACTAAAGTGGTGTAAGTGCAATTTTTTTTAAATAATTCATTATCGCTTCAATATTATTAGTTCAATTTTAATGTCATTACACCATTACAATTCTGAGTCCCCTCGCATAAAAACATACAAATTATTACAGCAACATTTTCTCCCCCGCGAAATTTCGAAGACGAGAAGAAATCGCAGCATATTTTTATCCGATCGTAGAGACGCAAAAGAAAACAAACAAGAGTTTTATAAAGTTAGAAGACCTTCGCAAATCAGAGTCTAGGTCCCTTGAACGGGATTCAAGGTTTTTGCGTTAGCACGATCCAAGGAGACGCGCGCGACTGATTTCTCATAAGCCCGAGGCGTCGTGTTTTCGCGGCTGATGCGCACCCTAAATACGCGCGTGGAAAAACGAAGGGAACGCTGAAAAAAAGCAGGTTGATTCCTTTTTCGGAACGGGAACGTGTATGGAAGGGATGCAACCTTAACACGATTCTATTTCTTTCGATGCATCGGAGGCATCGGTATACACAGCGAAAGGCGAGGCAACAATTTTAAACGGTGACCACGACTCTCTCCTCCCCCCTCTCACTCTCTCTCTTTTTATTTATCCATCTATCTCTGTTTCTGTCGAGGAAGAGGCCGAAGAGAGCGAAGCGGACGCAAAGACGTCGCGTGTGGGCGCTCGAGCATCTAACGCGTGAGGAGGAGAAGAAGAAGAAGAAGAAAGAAGAGGAGGAGGAGGAGGAGAATGAGGAGGTGGAGATGACGATAGCAAAGAAGATGAAGGGGAGGAGAAAGAGAAGGAGGAGAAAGAAGCTGATCGCGGTGCAGAAGGGTACGAATCAGAACCGCAAGAACCTCCACCGCGAGAGCAGACTCTCTCTCTTTTTGTCGTTCGTACGATAGAACTCGTATACGATACACCGATCGATCGAAAGAGTGGATAACACAACTTCTTCTCGAGTTATCTCGTTCATATTTGAAAAAAAAGAAAAGAAGAGAGGGAAGGAGGCAAAATGGTTTACGAAAGCGACTTTTACACGACCCGACGACCCTACTCACGGCCCCTCGCATCGTCCTACAGCGTCACGGTCAGTATAGATCACGATAATATACATCCCAAGATCTACCTAATCCACATGGTCGATTGCCGATCGAGCGGGATCGAGTATGTTTTAATAATGTTTTCCTGGATGCCACACTAACTTCGTGTAAAAAGAGTCACGCGGCACGGAATTAAAACGACCGAGTCGCCGGCAATCCCCCACCGATCTCCACTTTGTTATACCATTTACGTATACGTGTTTAATGTTATCTACCAACAAGAAAAAGCCTACTTACAAATTGGTATAGCGTCCGGGTCAACGTTTTGCGCGAGCGTGCATTACTTTGCTTTATCTTTCTCATCGCGATCTTCTCTTAGTTATTAAATGTACATAGTTGCATAGAAATTTAATTTAATCCAAACATAAGCCTCGCGAGTTTACAGCTTCTCCTTTTTCCTCCTTCTTTCTATTCGATTTTAAAGATGCTATACCGCCTACCGGTGGATAGAATAAGAAGAAGACTCATCGTTCTAATTATCTCGCGTCATTCGGCTATAATAACGAGACCAGTTGGCGCGAAACGTTGATCCTGCTTCGGGTTTAGATCCAATACGTTTTTCGATGACCCATCGAGAATGATTCGTCGGATCGATCAACGACAGAGCCACGACGGAGAACAAAAAGTTATATACAACTGTCGTAAAAAACAAACAAACCAAAAAAAACCGTTAACCGGTCGAACTCGATATGTATTTCGAAGTCTCAACTTCCACCACACTTTACTCCGGCGATTCTTTATCGTAACTACACGAGACAACTGTTACTACTGCTACCACTACTCCTACTGCTACTACCACTCTACCATTTTACTATTTACTACCATTACTATTCTACTACTACTACTATTTTACTAGTATTTACTACTACTACCGCTATCACTGCTATCGTTACTACCCCTCTAAACTCGATATACGTGCACTTGGTGTCTCGAAATCAAATTTGCCCTTTTCGATGCCAATCGGGAATACCCTGTCGAAAAGACGAAACGATTTGGCCGATTACACTCCGACAACATCCAGTTTGCGGATCTGACATATTATGTGTAAGACGTAAGACGTGATCCGTCGGCCGAATTTCTTTCTTTGATTGCCAAGAGAACGAACCCTTACAGTGTCCGTTTGCCTGTCTGTCTGTCCGTCTGTCTCTTTCTATCTCTGTTTTTTCTTTTCACGTATGTATATAAACGTATACTACTTTACCCCCGAGACAGTCGGGGTATCTTGTACGATCGTGGAGCGTCGTACGCAAAGTACGCGTTTTATGAATTTTTAAGTAGATATTATCTAGAGTTGGTGTTGTGTTTTTGTTGGTTTATGATTAGAAGAAAAAAGAAAAATATATCGAAACCTCGAACGTTCTTACGAGTCGGGGATTTATCTAAAGAAGGAAAGTTCAACGAAACGATCGAGGAATACCATAGATGAAAGTTTGAGATCACCGTGACGAGCGTAATATTCGAAAACATTATAAATAACGCGTTAGAGAGCAGGAGAGTCAAAAGGGAATCTAATTATAGTATTGCAGCCATTTTCCGGGACTTGGAAGCGTTAAACTTAGATGTCGTATGACCCGGCAAATCTTGGATGGGACGGCAGAAAAATGAATTTGGCCGACGACTCGAGACCCGGGCAAATCGGTTCGAGGAAAAGCGTAAAGGGCCTCTTAACGAAAGCGGTCCGAAAGCGGTCCGAAACGGGCCTAAATTGAAAGAAAAACACGGTTTTTCTTTCGTTATCGAGCAATTCTCCTTTCCTAGCAATTTGATTCCATTCGCGTTGCGAATGATCACGCGTCGTGTGTCGATCGGCGATTCGAACTCGAGCTGGCGCGAGTATTCGACCTAGATTCCATGAGTTTTTGGCGATTCCGACAGTGTTATCGGGACCTCTTCTCTCTCGTCTCTTCGCAGAGCAAGACGACGATCGGTAGATCTCGAAGAGTGAGATCTCACTCGTGTATCTTGATCTTACAACGAGAGGAGATGGCGTTTCCGCCGTTTCCATCGTTTTCACGGCTTCCGACGTTTTCGGTGGCGCTCTCCGTGCCGGCGGCGCGTTCTTTCGAGTAGAGGGGGTTCGAGAATCGGTGTTGCGTTACCCTGCCCTAATTTAGACACCGAACGATGTAGCGTACGACGTCGGCGTCGACGTTGACTCCCACCACGGCTCCTCGCGGACCGCGATTTCGTCCTCGCGGAAATTTACGGACACGAACGTATCCGAGTATACGACGAACGACCGCTTCTTTCCGCTTCTGGAGTCTCCGTCTACCCTCCCTATATTCTTCTTCCGCTCATAGCGGCGGCTCAACATCGTTACGATGCATCCTCCTTTCCGTTCGTTCACTTTGAACGTCACAGATACCAACTGTTTGTTAAAGCTTTACGAAAAAGCTCGGAGACGGCCGAGTATCGTCGCATATACAATATGATATATATAT
>JAIFRP010000002.1:5538031-5556967 GCA_032403825.1 Odynerus spinipes | reverse complement strand
AATGCTCTTTGAAATGCCGCAAAAAAGAGTACGAGAGAGTTTACTCGATTAGCTTGGAGTAAAGACACGCGTGATTTGTAACCGGATGATGAGGATCAGCACACGTTCACGACAACGGCGTTCTTCTACTTGAAAGAGGTGACGAAGGGACGAAAGAAGGGAAATTTACGTGGCCCCTTTCGTGTCCCAGCACTTTACTCTCCCTCTCTCACTCTCTTTCTCTTTCTCTCGATCAGTTAGTTGCCTTTTGCCCTCCTCGATCGGCGCACCGCTCGCGCACGGCTAACGCGTCGCTACGCTCGGCCCGTCAGTCCGCGCGAGACGCTCCAGACGTAAGGATCGTACTACGCGATCGCGATCGCGATCGCGATCCTTCTTCTTTTTTTAAACTTCTCTCACCAACGTATCTTCTTCTTCTTCTTCTTTGACGTTCCTTTGCCGACAGTCCAGCAACATTTCGACTCGTTAAGAAATGGTGATAGGTGAGTGTCTGCATATAACTTCCCGCCAAAGCGTACGCGTGTGAGATGAAAGTCGAATCATCTCCGGCGTCATTCCTCTTCGGAAAAATTCGTGATCGTAAATAAGTCGATATATCCAAACGTAGATATATGTATATTACGATCGACGAGAAAAGACGGACACTTAGAGATACGTGCGGACGCTAATGTCTATAAGAGGCCAAGGTTCCGATCGAATTGGTATTGCCTTCGAGATACTATTTTTAAAAGACGCTCTACGTAGCACGCTATCGATCGATCGTATCCCGACGATTGGCAATTAGTAAAACTCGCAACATTCGACTCCGCTCTTGCGCCTATGTACGTACGTATATCTATATATAAGGCACGTAGGTATACCGTGGACACGTAAACATATATATATTCGAAAGTTCGATCGCTCGAATTTGCGGAGGCGTCGACGTAAAGACGCTATCGTTCCTTCTTTTCATTGAATCTAACGTCAAGCTCCTTTGTCCAAGAAAGTCAAGTACTTCCTCGCCTTCGGGAAGGCGCGCGAAAAGTCGCGGAATTCGCGCGAGTAGAAAAAGCGCTAGTGTACCGGTCTGGTCAATAGGTATATCTATCCAAGAAAGAAAAGTCCGTATCTGCTAGTTAGAAATTCATACCGCTCGCTTCGCCGAAGATGAAATTTCATCTTTGTTTTCCATTTCAGGATCGCTGCCTAATATATCGCTAACCATGCCGTCGGGCAGGAAAATCCCGCGCGTCTGCAGGTAAGAAGAAAAAAGAACCGTTCTTCCTTCCGTAACGCGCGACGATCATTGTAGACATTATAGTACGACGATAAATATATTTCCTGTTACTGTTAAAGCTTGACGGTGTACGACGTGGACTCGCGCATGTCGCAAATTGAATGTTCTGGTCTCGATGGCACGTCATCGTCGTCGTCGTCATCGGCGTCATCGGCGTCAGCAGGGACGAACGAAAACAATACCGTTGAAAAATCCACCTCCGAACACTCGCCATTGGACAGTCCAGGTGGTATAAGGGAGAGGATCAAGCAAATGCAAGTGGAAGCCGAAATTCGACGCGACGAGTTCGCTAGGTTGCTCGATGAGCATGCTCAAGTAGTGAGAAAGTTAAAGATGATGGAGGCGGAAGAGCAGCTTTCGTCGGCGCAAGTCGATGGAACCGTAATCGGTAGCACGCAAGCGTGATGCTACGCCTGATGTTACGCGTAGATCGAAATCTCTCTTTTTTATACTTACAATTAGTACTTTGTATGATACGCATTTTCCCCCCCTCTTTGTTTCTTCTTCTTTGTTTTTTGTCCAACCGTTCCTACTGTATACATATATCAAAACCTCTCGTCGTAGGCGCATAGAATAAAGCGATCGGTTGCCAAGATAAAGTCGAGTCATTTGAACGGTCATCGTTTACGTCGCGTTATCGCATTTGCGACCTATCGCAACGGGAAACGTGCCTGTCGCTTTCGGGCTTCCTAACGTTATTTTTCTTACGGACAAAAATACGCCACCGCTGCACTTTTTAACAGGATTCTATGAAAAATAAATCTTTTTTTTTTATAAATCGCATCGTAAACAAGTTTTCTCCTCGGAAAGTACGACCGGCACGTTTCTTAGTCAAAATTCTACCAGAAGAATGATGCTTTCTTACCGCAAATCGGTCTCTCCATGAAGAACTACTCGGTCGTGACAATAATAAACGACTCTCGGGATACTTGTAGAAAAAGAAAAAAGAAAAAGAAAAATATCCCGAGAAGTAAGAAGAATTTTGAAGAACTTTTAATCCGCTCGGGGTGTAGCTCGACGCAAAGCGAAGACGGTTGGCCTAAACGTAGTACAAATTTTGCAATTGAAACTTGTAAAGAGATAAAATTAACGAGGCGATAGCAACATCGATAGTCGGCTTTTACAATGAAACGTATCCGCTGCGTACACACATGTATATCCTATGTATATGTAGAACTTCGTAACGCGTAACAACACACAACCATACGAGCTTCTGCGGTTATTAATATCGTAGAATTAAGTGTTCCAAAGTGTAAATTAGTTTTGTATATTGATATCTATGTAATAGTAATGGACTACAGGCCTGTCGCTGTATACGTAGTACTCTTACGATACTCTTGTATATAGACTCCTTTGTATACTTCATCATATTACACGTATGTAAGTAACAGAACTAATAATCGAAAAATAAGATACCTTTTTAGATAGTTTGTTTATCAATAAAATATCGAGTCAAAAGTCGTCGTTTATCCTGATTATCTATGTATATACATAATATATGCGCGTACGGTAACATCTGTACCCGTTTCCTTGGTTATAAGCAACTACAATGTATAGTCGAATTAAAAGTTTAATAAGAATATGAGAGTAGCCTCCAAGTAAAGCAACGATGATAAATTTTACAATTCTTCCTTGACATAAATAATTGCAAATGTTTATCGACATATCGATTTAATTGAATAGTTCGTATGTCTTTAGTACACTTTTTTAGTATGTTATAATATCCTTATAGTTTGTAACAACTACAAATAGAAAAATACTAAGGACGAAAGCAAGTTATGAAAAATTAAGTATCGCCAATTATCTTTGTAACGTTGCGAATAGTAAAAAGTATCCTCTCTAGAGTGGTATATACGTAAAACGTACTTAGTTATAAAAAGGCGGGTAAAAAATTGCTTTACGCAATTATAACCCGAAGAAAGAGCTTCGACATCTGGATATTAAGGTGGCACTGTAAGGCAATAATCTCGCAAAAATGTTTGGAAAGACTGCGGAGCAAACTAAATAACGAGCGTAAGAATAATATAACTATCGCGTTTTTACTATGGACATTTTTTAAAGATGTTATAACGAAAAGAAGAAAATATGTATACATACGTTTCGCCGATTTTCTAACGAAACTGTAATATTTTTTAAAGAGTAAACGAAAATGTAACGTCTTTTCTTTCGTCAATTACATAAATAAACAAAAAGTAGAGTGAACGCTATAAATAGTTATTACGCTAAATAACGTGGGAAACCTTATCCTAGATGGAACGATACTATTACTGTTAGAAATATAATTATTAAATGTTTAATATATATATACATTAGAAATATGTAATGTATTACTAGATTTATAAGAGGACGTGTCTCGACCTCGGGTCGATATAAAATGTGTTTTATGTAAAGTTGTACATTTAAAAATATACGTATATTTTATTCGTTAGAACGACGCATACATATATTTTCTATCACAGCATCCCATTATAATTATTTCGTCTATACTGAAATTTAGAGACATAATTTGCATATAAAGAGATTATTTTAATCCGTAACTCTAGTTAATATCGTTTTATTTCGAATCGGTGGAAAGCATAATAATTGACGCAAAAATTGTTTAATTCGCCGAAATAATAAAATTATATTTCTTCTCTTTTATTTTCATAGAGATTCTAAAAATCTCTCGTCAACAGATGGATTTATAAATAATGGTACGACAATGTGAACGATATAAAGGATTTGCAATATAATCCCTTTTTACGTATACGAAATGATATACGGCCAAGCCCTTGTATTGCTACTATGAATAATTCAATGGCTAAATAGCAGATCAACAAAAAGAAAGAGTACACGGAATATTTCCTGTAGTCTATCTTTACAAAAGTATATTCATTGTGCGTGTGCTTAAATGTATGCATTTACAAGCTACCTTTTTAAGTTTCTTGAGCTCTGCGTTGAGATGCTAGCATCATCATCCTATGACTCAATTTAACATTATGATCTCGTAAATACCTGATTAAATCAGCTTGTTTTTCAAGTAACTCTTCTAAGTTCGAGCCTCTGTGATGGTATCCAATTTCACTGGTGCTTGCATAAGAATCTTGAGTAAAAGAAGATAGCCATTCCTCTCTTTTAACGTCGGGTAATGGGCATAATCTATTAAATCTTAAAACTCTTTCTGTCGAAAACAAACATGGAAAATTAGATATGTAACCCACATAAGATATACAAGTAACGCTTATCTGTTCGATATAAAGTATCAGTATACTTACTAATATAATTCACATACACCGGAATGATTACCATAAGCTCTAAAGTAGTTAAAAGCAGAATATAATTAATCGGCGTGAACCATTCCGATGCCCGGCAATACTCTTCGTAATTTATTTTATGCGTATGATGTAATATCACGGCCAACAATAGATAGCAAGTATTCCACAGTGATGTTATGAAAAGAGGTGCCCTTATATGTTGATACGTTGACTGATAAAAATCAAGATACCCGTGTATTCTCAAAGTATGATGTTTAGCTTTTACAACGTAATCCGTTACCATAACTATCAACCAATAAAAACAATGGAGATATAAATATATGAAATAAGTGTCGCATTTGCTTTCTTCTTCCGGCCATAATGACACAAACACAATTCCAATAATTTCTAATGCCACCTGAAACATTAGAAAACCTACGTTATTATATGTCATATATTTTTTTATTATGAAAACCAAAGCATACTTACACCAAGAAGAAGCGGTACAGACACTATAGGCACAGTATCTAGCTTTTGAAAATTTTCCTCCTCTTGAGAGGTCAAGACAGGTTGAAGATACTCTTCGTCATCCATGTTCATAGATGTATCAAAGAAAACAGCTCCCTGCTAACGCAACGTCGCACAATATTAGTAAAGAGAGAAAATAGTATACGAAATACAAATACTCGTACTTTTGCTGACTTAGAACTATCTTAACGATGTCATTCGAGTATAAGGTTATGTTTACGTTTTCATCACAACGACATCTGACAAATCATATAGCTATGAATCGAATAAACTTTGATTACTCACGCGACTAGATGCATTAAATTTGCGAACGAGACTGACCATTCTACGAGAAAACAAAAAAAATAAAAATAAAAAACTTTACGTGTATTCAACAGCTTTTGTCATATCGATAAATTTAACTTTTCTTCCAAGAAATATCACAACACATGTTCACAATCCGTTCAGAGCCAGAAAGCTTTGGTACAAATAAGATGACGCATGTTTCTACGATATCTATTCTTTAATGCAGTCATTTATACGTGTATCTATCAAAGATGCCATTTATGTTCTCACGAAGTTTATATCGATGTTACATATATACACATACTTACGAACGGTACGATCGCTTCTGCACATGACGTAAGATCAAGATGGCGATTAATACAAACGATACGCGCGACGCGCATGCGTACTAGCCATTTAAACGCGCATACATACACATTTTAAAATCCACTTAATTTTCCCGCTTTTCATCTAATAAATCTACTTTTTGCACACGTTGACTAAAAAATATGACATAGATCGTTAAAAATATTAATTATGATCTTAAAGAAAATAAGAGAAGTATATAAAAGATGCAACTAGTACATATTATTAATCAAGACCCGCAATTTTTCAATCGCAGCTAGTATCGTTAAATAAAAGTTTGTCCTTATAAAAAAATTAAATATAAATATAAAAAGCAAGTCCTTAAATCAACTCTCGAGATAAAGAAAAAGGAGAGATAGAAAGAGACAGAGAAATCCGAAGTAAAAAAGGACTCCTTTTTTATCGTAGCATTCCGCGAAGGCAAGGTCTCGAATAAATTAGATAAATTAGATAAAGTAGGGGAAAAGATGGCGGGTATGTCACGGCTCGAAAGAACGCGTGCGCGTTCTTCGAACACGTGCCAAAGAAAGGAAGATTTCCGCGATTATTCCTCGCGAGAGCTTGCAGTAGCGCGCGCGCTTTCGTTTCCGGAAGGTTTCCGCGCGACCGTTGCCCTCTCGCTCTCTCCTCTCTCCGTCTCCCATCTCTAATGTCCAGTTAGAGCGATATCCGATAGAATGTAAATAAAGGAGAAGGTCGAAGGTCGGGAAAGCCGAAAGGCATAATGAGTAAAGAGGGTGGCAGCGGAGAAGCGGGCGCTCAAGATGCCGCCGGTGGTTCCGGTGATGCCGCGAAAGACGCTATTTACGAGGGAAGAGGTCCGAAAAAGATCGTCCGCATCGTCACGGTCCTAGCGTATATGTTTTCCGTGAGCTCCGTCGCGATCGTATTAAGCGCGTATTATTTGTTCCTCTGGGAACCACCGAATCCACGACTGTTGCACAACGCCGCTCGCCTTAGGGACGAACCCCGAATACATTTCCTCCGAGCTGAGTTGCCGCAGGTGGAATCACGATTTCAAGAGAACCCAGAAGACGAATCCTTTACAAACAACACCGACGAGACCGGTGAGCAATCGGAAAGGTACGACGACTTTTACGAGACTCTAGCTTCCCTGAGAAGCACTCTGGCTAACGTCCTTCGTAAACGAAGCAACGATTCGGTTATCGGTCAGTTTCTTACCACGATCGGAGGGAAAAATTTGCCTCCCTCCGATCGGCTGAAAATCGACGGCGAACGATCATCGCATACTTCGAGCGACGATAACGTAAACGCGAGAAAAGATACGCCGTCGCAGGAAGCGAAGTTTATTCCGGGCGATAAAAGTGGCGTAAACGATAATACAACGCGGACTATGATCCATCGGCGAGAGGAAAAAGACGGCTTGGGAGATTCGACTTGGACCGCGCGGCAAGTCAGCGAGTATATCGTAAAACGTCATCGGATGCTCTGGAATACGACGAGCAATGAATTAACGAGCAACGATCAAGCTAGACGCGATGATCCGAGAAAAAAGAACGACGAGGGAAAACGGGAGGAAAAGAAAGACATTAAGACGACAGGTAAAAGTCCTTCGGTTCCACCTCGTTGCCGCACCTCGAGAAACGATCGATTAGATTTAAATACCGTGTTTGATTATTCTCAACTGGTATAAGCGGATAACAATGGAATCGAGAGAGAACCGTCGATCCTCTTCGAAGTAACATTCCAACATTCGAAATATCACTTTTCAAGCGAGGAGAGAATTTTGGAATATTTACGGAGCGGCTCGTAATCTCATAAACAGACGCAAAACTATGGTTATACAACGAGTTACGTCATACTGATTCATTGTCAGTTTTCGACGATCCAGAATTCTCTCCTTTTAGAACTTAGGCGCACGTATTTCACCCTACGACTGGGAGCGGGAAAAAAATCGTTTTATTATTAGCCATCGAACGCAATTTCTATTCTCTATCTAATTTCAATCGAATCGAAATGAGTAAAACATAAGAAAATAAAAAAAGGATAAAATGTAAGAAGAGAAAAATAACAAAGTAAGAACAAAAATACGTTCGTCGTGCAAATAATACCGATACGAGATTTACAACTTTGACTATTAGTTTTAAAGTTGTTGCAATTATTTTTTATACGCGACAAAACTTTTTTTTACTTATTTCTCATAATTTACTAAAATGAATACGCGACAATTTTACCCTCTAGGCAAACGATGCATAAAAGATTTAAATTCCATCTCTAAAATTGAGTGGGTGTTATCCCCATAGTATTCAACTTGTTAATCCAGCGATAACTTACAGCTGGTAAGATAACTCGCCTCTTTCGTCATCGGACGTTTCATAAAGGATATAAAAGGATAAGACGAGTTCTGGAAAGGCGCAATGGGGGGAAGCGCGATTAAAGCCTTAGAAATAAGGGAACTAGTGGATGAACGCGCGAGGATCATCCGTATTGCGAACGTAATGAGTGAAACAGGGTCACGCTGGAGTAGTTATGGCTTCTTCGTCATGTTGCACCAGTCGAACGATCGTAATGCGTTTATGAGAGTCGATTGAACGATATACATAGCCAAGGTCGATGAATCGATCTTTTAAAGGAACGAACGGTAAGAAAAGTTTGAAAGATGCTCCAAAGTTCTCAAGAACGGTGGATAGATCCATTTGCGCGCGCGCGAACGAAAACGAAAGGGAAAACGTGTTCGGAGCTTTCGAGCTCGCGCATTGACGGAGTTTGCGCACTGGCCGAACTTGCGGACCACGGATATAGCTATCTGGCGAGGTGGGTGTGCTTTTAGTGGTAAAAACGACAAAGAGATATAAGGTTGATCTGGAAGGCGAGTAAGGAAAGAGGAATAGTTGCGTAAGGAGAAGAAAAAGGACGGAAGAAGTGGAAAGGGATAAAAGTGTTGTCCTTTTGGGGAGCTGACGAGGTCTACTCTCTTTCGCACACGCATGCTCTCTCTCTCTCTCTCTCTCTCTTTCTCTCTCACTCGTTCTTTTTCTTTCTAACGAGCTGTCAAGCAAATTTGTCCAAGATGCATGCTCGCTTTTCTTCTTAGCTAGAAAGTAACGATGCATACGTGTAGGGTGCACATACGTACGAGCATGATGACGAGGACATCTTGTTCGCGCGTGCGGTAACATGGCGCGTGCACGCGATCGATTTCTAAGTTAGAACCTATCTCTTTCTACGAAGTTTCTAAACGTACGTTACTGCTCTCGCGGATACATTAACCCTTTGAACCCTGTTGGTATTATAAGTCCGAAACAATCGTCAATGCTATTTAACCCGAATGCTCGATCGAATCGATCTGATTTTCGATTTGATCCTATGCGATNAAAAAAAACGTTTTGACAATGAAATTTGAATGTCTATGAATCCTAGATCCAAGATGCAGTTACCAAGAAAGATGAGCGCCCAAAATGTAATGGCGAGTATCAGCCGTACTTTGGGCACTCGAGAGAAAGCACATGCTAATGAGATTCGTTTCGCTGGCGAGGAGAGAAAGGACAAATTGTATGAGCCTAAACACAAGAAAAAATTAGTACGCGTACTGACGGTGGTCGCGTACATTATATTCGTTAGCATGGCCGCTATTCTTCTTTCCTTGTACTATACTTTTCTTTGGGACCCAAAGGATCAAGCGATTAGAACGATGAGAATGCATAAGCCAGATTGCGCCAGTCTGAAAAGTTTCGACTCTCTCACGATTCCACCGATTTCGAATGGTAATAAATCGTCCTTCGCTCGCTCGAATAAAGAATATTTATATTTAAATATTAGATTGTATTAATAAATTAAAATAAAACATTGATATTTCCTTCTTTCATCGTCACGATCAATTCCCGTTCCCGTAAAATGAATTTTAATTCTCACGCATATTTTTTTCTTTGAATATTTACAGAAACTCAGATCGAAAAGGTGACGGCGAGATCGATGACGATAAACGACACGTTGGAAAGCTCGGAAATGCCAACTACCCTAAGAGAGAAAAGTCTTATAGAAATTTTAACCGAAACGACGAAATCAAGACAAGTATCTCCTGATGCGCTTTCGTCAACGACGCCTACGAAAGTCGGAATGATCGATGTCGTTACGATTAGCAAACCTTACGAAGAAAGTCCAAGTCGAAATTAATCTTTTTTTTTTCATTTATTATAATACTTTCTCTTATATACAGAATTTTCACTATTTTTCTTCTTCATTTTATTAGTACATACATACATACGGTCTATCGCATCGATATAATCGATGTTCACCAGAAAAGTTCTTCCATTTTTCAATCGTTATACATAATATAGATTATACATTATAATAAAAGCTAATCGAGCCTATTCCACTTTGGAATTCTTATTAGATTTGATAATAAAAAGAAAGTCCTTCGATTATTTCTATATTGTATAATCCATTTGATCGCAACAGATTTAAATTGTACGGCGCGTTGTTACAATTGAGAAATTTAAGATAATGATTTCGAGCGTGTGCGATAGTTTTAGGATAATAAAATGATTAAAAGTGAATATTTTTTTTTTTTCAATTATTCGCCCGTGATAAGCATATGGACGGATTTTTCCGAAGCGATCATTTTGCTCGCTCTTTCCGTACCAATTATCGCAGCGAGAGCGAGAACATCGTATTTACAATATATGCTGGTCACAGTCATATTACTTTCGGAGCCCGCTTTTGGATTTTGATTAGCCTCTTGCATAAAGTTACATATTTCGCTATAGAAATGTGGAAACGCTGGTAGGGCATAGAATATTATATGTCGAATTCCCTTAACGCGTATTCTTCGATAGAAATGGAACCGCTCCGAATAGAGCAAGAAATGAGCATCGCTATGGAAGAACATATCCCTTGCCCTGGCTACTTTAGCGTCTTTCGAATATTCACAAATCTGTACAAAACTATAGTCTTCTTTCTTAAGAAAATTACGAAGCTTTACAAAATCGAAATAAGACGGTACGAAGATTAACGTATGATTCATCACGCTATCTTTGTATTGTGGTAATATTTTCTTTACAAAAAATTCCATTCTACCTTCCAATGATTGCGAATGACTGGTTGCATTGAATTTATGAAAAACTTGTGGTACTTGAACGATCACTTGACAAATAGAGCCAGGAGTAACTGGATTTACAACTTTTACTTTACCAGCATAATTGAAGCACTTTTTATTAAAAACTCCATGAAGTTCGGGTAATTGAATGGCAGAAAATATTAATGTCTGCCTATAATATTTGGTCCAACCGTTCACGCACCAGCTTCTTACGCGAGAGAAATCAACGCCATGAGATTCCTTAGGCTGTAAATGCAAGTGGTTTAAAACGTGTATCATATGATCCCAGTTCTGCATAAAAAATAATTCTGCTTGGTCCATGATCAATAGCTCTATGGATGCTAGAAAATCATAGTCCCTTTCCGCTTCACCTTCCGCACCTACCAACATTCTCAAACCTAATAACGAAGTGATGATGATATCGGATGAATAAAATTCTGAGTAGAGCTTCAATGTTTTCTTTGTGATCGATATGCCAATCTTAAAAGTATCATCGGTATTTCCTTGAAAAGTCAACTCGTAATCTTCTGGTTTTGGATTTCTCTTTGGTAGAGCCAATTCGTTACCACTGAAATCTTCCATAAATCTATTTTTATTCATTACAGAACCTCCTTTGTCTTCTCCGATTAAAATAGAAATTAATGTTTCAACAATTTTTAAACACGAATGTCTAAAAGGCACAACTATGAGAACTTTAGGTCTAACCAACCCTTGGTCTCTGTATTCTTCTGGAATATCAGCGATGGCTGAACTTTTCAATTTAGCTATTTTTGCATTATGATGTAATACTTTAGTCCTAGTTTTCAATATATGATTGATCGTGTGAAAGCAATACACAAATCTGATTTGATCGGCATTTGAGAATGTTCTTTCTGGATAATATAAATCTTGATAATTATTTATTACTGAAAATAGTTCTTTTTGCATCTGTGTCAATGGGGCAGGTTTAGAATCAATGTCATTTTTTATATTATTATAATTTGCACTCGTAATATTAGTCTGAATTTGCGATTTTATATATAGTTTATTCCAGTCTACTGTTTCAATTAAAGTAGGAACTGTGCCACATTGCGCAAACTGTTCTTGTTCTAAAAGAGAAACTTTAGAATCTTTGAGATCGTTACTCGACCTACTTGGCTTTGGAATTTCACAAATTATATTTCCAAGTACTGGCCATGTTAACCTTGTAACTTCTGTAACTTGTGGCACACACGAAACGGCTTTGTAAAGATCATTGTCCAGGTCATGACTGAGATGTATAGAAAAAGGATCTTTTAAATGATTGATATCTCCTTCGGCAGCTTCTGCATCCTCTTCTTCATCTTCCTCATCTTCTTTTATATTCACCACCACATTATCATCGTTACTATGATTGGATTCCTCCTTATAACTACTTCTTTCAAACGTGTCTTCAATGTTATCTTCGCTTTGTTCAAAATAATCATCACTGTCTGAACTTTCAGTGTCAGCTACCTCATTGGATTTTTCACTTTCGGACTCAGATTCAATAGCAGATTTCTTCGGTTCTTTTCCATCCGACAATGTTTTCAGAAGTAACATCATAGAATCCTGCTGTTCTTCTTCAGAACTATCACTTTCATATTGCTTCTGTCGTGCCTTTTGTTCCTCTAACATTCGTCTACGATTTTCGATTTCTTCATTTTTTATTTCTCGTTCTTTGATATACGATGCTTCTCTAAAATTAAATTTTCCTTTCTTCTGTTTTCGACGTGGTTCTTGTTGCCTATCATACTTTCGTTTTCCACCACGAACTGGCTTCCTACTGCGCACCATTATATACACATATGTTTTAAATTGTACTTATAAACATCACTGAATAACTTAATTATTAAAAAATGATCAACTGACTTCGCAATCGAGCCACTGTCAAAGTGAACCATAAAACCACGTCTGCGACCACGTGCTGATTCACAAGCACAGCAAGTAACTTAAAAAAGGTAAGGTTAGGTCGTGTGTTTTCATGTAACATATCCTCTACGAATAGCAGTATGGTAATGAAGGAAATGTTTTTACCTTACGTCGGTAAATCAGTCACAAATACGGTAAAATAATCAGAATTACCGACTATAGATTAACGTGTCCGTTGGTAACAATTCCGAAAATACACAAATCGGCCATGAAATATTTACGTAGATAATGTCACTGACTACTTCATATATGTAGTCAGTGATAATATTAACTCTTATAATCGATATCCTCGAAATTCTTTTACTAATTTACTTATCTTTGAACCGAAAGTCACGAATTATGTCAGTGTATTCTTCATTAAAATAGGTAATTAAAAATCTGAAATCACAGTGGCGTCTAGACGACAAGTGTCCTTAAGCACTGTGTATTCGAGTCAAGGATAACGCACATTGTTATGGATTAGAGAACTGTCATATGCATCGAGGATAAACACGAAAAATTCCTCTTATTTTTCCTCCTTCGAATGTCACAATCTATAAGATGTCTGTGACCGAAGAAAGGATTCAAGAATTGAATAGACGATTTCTAGAATTTATGAGCAAGTCCGAAAACGTAGATAACGCTACTAAAGAAATTTACGAGGATCTCTTGGATGAAGTTTTAATGGGTTTTGTTTTTGACGTACATCGAACCACAAAAACGGGTAGTTCTGATGTGGAAGAAGGCATCCCCGATGATGAATCGTACGCGATCGTAGGTGAGTTAGACTTTGCAATATTTCTTTTTTTGTAATTTAAATATTTTCAATTGGATTAAATATATTATTTATTAGGTTATCTTTAGCCATTGGTTAATACAAAAATGACCATTAATCGGAGCCATTATACATGACACAAAGAGGACAATTAAATGATTAAAATTTCAATTATCCTACTGACTTTTGTATTCTAGATTCGCCAGGATTAGATGTTTTTGGACAACATCCAGTGAAAAAAACGCAAGAATGTAATTGTCCAAATTGCGATAGGGGAGTAGCAGCTTGCAGATTTGCAACACATCTGGAAAAATGTATGGGTATGGGCCGTAACAGTTCGCGCATTGCATCAAGAAGAATAGCCAATAATTCTAAAGACCTGAGTACATTTAGTGGAGTAATAAGCGACGATGAGGACGATGTAGATTGGAGTTTAACTAACGATAAGCGTAAACGAAGGAAAGACCGTAATGGAATGAAGAGGTCGAAGCAACAGAAGCACAATCAAAGAAATGGAGATAATCTTAGTGAACATATTCACAGCAGTAATGAAAATTCACCATCTAACTATGAAAATATGTCTCTGGAAGACAAAAGAGCACTGTTAACACAGATATGTGGTGTAATATCTGAACACACAAAAAAGTTATGTACCAGATCTATGCGTTGTCCTCAACATACAGAAGATCAAAGAAAAGAAATGCGTGCAAATCTAGAATCTACAAGCAATGGACAGGCTGGACAAGATAATCTTCATGTAGATGTAGATACTTATGAAGACAATGATGGACAAAATTTAAGAGATGCCTTGGCACGATGGGATAGAGAAGGATCAAGTCATTCTAGTCCCGCAGATTCTACTTCTACTACTTCTACATCTTCCTTAAATAAAAAACGAGAAATAAAATCTAAGGGGAAGGGCAAAGGTTCCAAACGAGATCGTGGTTCTCCTATTTCCCAAGGGGATTGAGATAATGTATTTAATTTATTTTTTAGCAATATGAACTTTTTAACAGCAGAAGTTATATAATAATGTTCCTACGCATTGTGCAAAGCTTCAAGGACCTAAAAATATTATAAAGAAAGAGTATGAAACTAAACATTTTTTTTGGCTCTATGACCTCCAGATATTTATAAAATAAATTATTTTATCTTTTTTCTCTCCTTCTCTTTTATAAAATTGACTTGTAACATAGTCTTGCATTACATGATGTTAATGGATATAATTGAAGTTTGAAATTCAATGTCATAATTAATTCTGTGTATTTTAATGAAATTTAAAGTTTATAACTTTAGGTATATATAAATAGTCACCATTTTAACTATGCTACAGTTTCCCATAACGTTGTATAGTAAATTTTATGTTTATATGTTTGTAATTTACGTTTTTCTACATCGAATAAAATATTCGTACGATATGCATATAGTACAATCCAAGTATATAGTAGACCCAAATTGTTGGATGCAATCAACAAAAATTGCAATTTGTTATAGATCATATTAATTTTCGCAGTAAAAATAAAAACTAAACCAAATAAAAAGTAATTTAGCTTTCGTGTATTATTGCACGTGTATTAAAGAAAAAACCTCTAAAATAAATCGTTCAACACACATATATATATACTACATATATATGTTTAGCATCGCAATATTTTTAAATCGGAAAAAAATGTTGAAGTATCGAACGGTCTTGAAGACCATTGAATATTGTTCGAAGAAAATAAAGAGATCTTTAAATAAATTAACGAATTTTTAAAAAATAAGTGCATACCTACAGATGAATGATATAATGATATTGAGCGATTGTTTGATCAATAAATCGTTCTGGTTTGTCGGAGATAATGTGTCAGACTCTAAGATCCCAGTAATAATATATGTAGTTATACCGATCGCGTATCTCTATGATACGAGTTCTCAATGACAACGCAAACGTATTTCCATTTTTATTTTAATTACACAATTTAATATATCAAGACAAAAATAATAAGAAATAATGCCGCCAAAAAGGAGAAAGGAATTGGTTGCAGTAGAACCATCGCAATCAGAGTAAAAAAAATTATTATCTTCCTTCTTATTTTTTTCTGACATAAATTCACTGTTTCATATAAAATAATTTCTTTTTGTTATTAACATCACTTTCTTTAATTTGAAAAGGTTCGAGCCAGATATATTAGAAGTGACAGAAGTTGAACCTCCCAAGCCACTGGTATCTATTGTCACTGGAGAGCCTTTTGGTCCTAGAATATACTATGTAAGAGAAAAAGATGAAGATGAAAGTTCAGACGATGAACCAGAATCTGAGGGAGACGATGATATCAGATTTTTAAAAGATGATACATCGGATATTTCTTCAGAGTTTTGGATTATGCAAAAGCTTATAAAATACATGAAAGTTGGAAATCAAACGGCAACCACAATATCTTTATGTTTACTTAAAGATTATGATCTTACAAACAGAGTTAGTTTCAAATTACAAAAACATTTTTATGTGGTGATACAATATTATATAACATTACCTCCTTATGTACATATGTTTTCTCATACAAATATAGGCAATTCAAAAGGCTATAGAAAAAATGGGAGGATTAGAAATTTTAGTTAATCTTTTGGAAACGAATGATTTAAAATGTCAATATGGATCTTTATCTGTTCTAATTCAAATAGTGAGCTCAAGTGAAATGAGACGTATTTTAATCAATCTTGGTATCGTAACATCTCTGATTCAATTATTGAAACGTCCTGTTAAAGACATTCAAGTTAGTTCGCACCATTACCAGAAGCTTTCCTATCAAGTTACTTACATTATTGACTTTATTAAAAAACTGTATTACATTTATTAGGTACTAGCTGCTGAAACTATGGCTTTTGTTGCACGGGTCAGAAAAGCTAGAAAACAGATTCGGATTCGTGGTGGCATACCCGTATTAGTAAGAACTTAAATG
Source organism: Odynerus spinipes (assembly GCA_032403825.1). Taxonomy (NCBI): domain Eukaryota; kingdom Metazoa; phylum Arthropoda; class Insecta; order Hymenoptera; family Vespidae; genus Odynerus; species Odynerus spinipes. The sequence continues at coordinate 5,540,619 of JAIFRP010000002.1, read as the reverse complement.
TATTATACAATCTGGTTAGAATTATATATAATATGTGAACTTTAACAGCTAGATGTTATGGATATTCCGGATAATATTCTTCGTCGTTCTTTCGATGAACTAAATAACATTCAAAAGGAATTTCTTGCTGTTGCTGTAGGTTGTGCTAAAGTACTAAACAACATAGCTATCAGTCCAAAGGTTAGAATACATCTTCAGAAGCATGGAGTCGTTTTGCTTATGGCACGCTTTTTAAAAAGTCATCATATCGATTTAATAATTCCTATCATGGGGACAGTTCAACTGTGTGCAGATTTGGTAATATTTAGTAATATCATAGTCATCAATTTTTTTACTTATTAATGTTCTTAAAATATTAGGCGATATGTAGAACAGCCTTTGAGCAAATGGGTATTATTATGGATATAGTACATCACATGAAGGATGAAAATATGAAGCTGAAAGAAAACTGTGCTTTAGCTATATTCAAATGTGGCGTAAATAAAGTAACCAGTAATATAGTTAGAGAGACTGGTGGTTTAGATCCATTATGTAAACTTATACAAACTGAAGAGGTACGCACAAATAAACGTTTACTAGCTGCCGTGACAGGTGCAATTTGGAAATGTGCTACAAATTCAGACAATATAACAAGATTTAATCAAAATAAGTTGGTAGCATTCTTAGTACCACTTCTCACAGAAAATGAAGAAGATGACGTTTTATCTAACGTAGTAGGAGCATTAGCTGAATGTTGTAAGGATCCTGTAAATAGAGATGTTTTAAGAACAAGCAATGGATTACCAAAATTAGTAAGTGTATAAAAGATAATAACAAAAAGATGATATTCATTAAAATATAACTTTTGAGCAGATTAAATTGCTAAGTTCAACCTATGAGCCATTATTGGAAAATATACCATTAGTACTGAAAGAATGTGCAGAAAATGAAAATTGTATGAGTATTATAAACGATCATGAACATAAAATAGATGGTGTAAGATTAATATGGTCTCTGCTAAAGCACCCAAGTGATGTTATTAAGAGAAATGCTTGTCTTGCCTTAGTTCCATGCATTAAATATGCTAAAGATTCTCCCGATATGGTAAGAGCTTTTGTAGGTGGATTGGAACTTACGGTCACTCTTCTAAGTAGTACTAATACCAAAGTGTTAAGTGCCGTTTGTGCCATGATAGCCGAGATTGCTAAAGATCTAGAAAATCTTGGTATATTAACCGATCATGGAGTTGTACAACATTTGTCTAATCTCGTGAAAACGGTAAATAATATTTAAGTATGTTAGATAGTTTTTTATAACATAAATTATATAATAATATTACTTATCATATATTTCATAATATTTGTAAGCTTAGATTTCTTTTATAGGACAATGAAGAGTTGCGTGCCAATCTAACATTAGCCATAGCTTATTGTTGCGAGTGGAATACCAACAGTTATGAGTTTGGCAAACTTAATGCAGTGGCCCCTCTCATTGGTTACATGACTAGCAAGAACAAGGATGTACTTAAAGGAGTTTGTATAGCGATGTATCACTTAAGTAAAGAGCCTATGAACTGTGTGACTATGCATAGCTGTGGAATTATAAAAGTATTTATATAATTTAGAATCACCAAGTAAGATCATTTAGTGCAGATGTATAATATTTTTATTTTATAGCATATGTTACGTTTGGTTGGTTCTGAGGATCCAGAAGTACAAATTGCTGCTGCAAGTACAATCAGGCACATTAGAAAGCTTGCATTAACAGCAGAGAAATTCCACTTCAAACAGATGTAAGTGTTCAATTGGTTTTTTGTAAGATTTTAATATTCTTATAGCATATATCTTCATACAATTTTATATACTTTACAGAAGTTCACTCGAACATACAGATTACACATCTGATAACATGTAATACTATGAAGAGCTAACATATTGTAAGAACAAAATATTCAATAAAATATAAAATGAGAAATCTACATTCTTTTTTGTACTAAAAAAATCTTTAACATTTAAATAACATTTAATCTGTAAGGTAAATTTAGATTAGAGAATGATTAAAAATGAATTGAGCAAAAAAAGAGAAATTATAATTTAGAAAAGGTTAGAAAACGAAAGAGAGAAAAAGATTTTGTTATATACACTTTTATATTTTTCTCGATCACTTTTGTCACACGTTGCTTCAATAACGTACGAATAATATTAGCAATCGGTCCTTTAAACGTAATTCTGCAATAATTGATATCTTTCAAATCGTTATAAACAATGTCACGATTTATTACCTACTGGGTCGATAGTTACAATTATGCACTCTAGGTGGTGCTCATGGGCAGGTCAGTCTAGATGGCGATCCGATCAAATTTAGGTGGCGCTTATATTTCGTACAGTGTTGTGTGTGACTCGCGGTAAAAAATTCAGGCTAACAAGAAAATCTTCAAAAAACTTTACTGAACTACATCTTGAGTGTGCTACAAACAACAACAAGCAGGCGTTGACTTCGAATTTCTCCCTTTATACTCGACAAGTATATTCTGCTTTAAGAATATATTCCATTAACGGTCCACTACGCTGTGTAAAATTCAAGTGAAATTGGTGACTCTCCCCTCCCCC
>JAIFRP010000002.1:5519032-5534153 GCA_032403825.1 Odynerus spinipes | reverse complement strand
GTCTAGTGGCTAGGATACCTGGCTCTCACCCAGGAGGCTCGGGTTCGATTCCCGGTACCGGAATATTTCTTTTGCAAATTTTTGCAAATATTATTAAGTCATATAAATATTATTTAAAAAAATGTGATTATATATTATTTTTAGGTAATGTTTGAATGAAAAAAATGTCGCTATTCGTGTAACGTTATTCGAATAAGACATTAAATCGACGTTGTTTAAAGCCCCAGTACATTTTTTTTATCTCAGTGGCTACTTTTTTTTTCCCGTAAAATAAGCGCAAAGAATTAACATACGAAGCGTGTCGAGGGAAACGATAACGATCCACTTTCCGACGCCGATGTCTCGCATAATTCGGATTGTCCTTTGTAGGAGAGGCGCACGGAGTGTGTCGCGCGGTCTCTTTAAAAAAGATCTGCATTTTTCGCAAGGACAATCGGTATTTACAGCTCCGCGGGAACGCCGCGCGCCGGGACGAATTTTGCCGATAAAAACGTCGACGATGATACTTCGAATCTTCGGTCAGGAAATTCGAGCGTTTCGATGCAAACATCGAGAGAATCGAATCTGACTCCTTGAACAAACATTTGGAAATTTTCTAATTAGATCGGGACGAAGAATTTTTAAGTCGAAAAAAATCTTTCCGACGTTTCTGAAATATTTCTAATATGTACTTTGTTTCGAAATATCTAATAGTTTTGATATTAAAATTTTGTTAATCACGGCGCAACAATTTAATCGAGATTTGAATTTTGATTATTTTTTTTTTATTAGTTCTAGAGGCGACGTCAGGAATGATTAAAAACGTCGTTAGAAAGTTGTATCGATAAATCAACGACACCCTTTTCAATTTTATATGATAAATATACTTCGCTTCGGTCCCGGTAGGTCATTGAATCTAATCCGCGATTATTCTAAATATAAATCTCCAGAATACAAGCAAAATCCAAATAGCGTATGCATCGAGTTTTCGAACTAACCAAAGAATCACTGTAAGGTATAAAGACCCCAAAAAATCAGAAAAGAAACGTAGGGCCTAAAGATCGTGTTATTTCGATAAGCAAAAAACCGGAATGCATATCAACTCGCAGAATTCCACTCGAAATTCTATTTTTGTCGAAACTGTAGCGTATATTAGCCGCGTCCCATCGGCCGAAGAAAAAAGAGGCTGGAGGAGGAGAAAAAATGGGAAGGGAAAGAGAGAAAGGGAGAAGGACCGATGGATCGAGAAAGATGAAAGAATCATACTCGAGGGGATCCAATCGAGTCCAGTTAAAAGGAAATTGACTCGTGGTCGATGAGTTTATTGACACTTCTGATGGTCACTATCTTTCCATCTCTCTCTCACTCTCATCCTTTATCTCGTGACGTATCAATACACAATGATTGAATATCTAATTGCTGTGATACCCAACAGTAATTGAACATCTAATTATTGTGACATAAGAATTTAATGATACCCAATAATAACAAATGACTGGATATCTAATCATTGTGAAAACCAATAGTGATTATTTTAATAGCGATATCCAACATTAATTTAATATCTAATTATTGTGATATTCAACGGTGATTGGATCTCTTATTCCTTGTCCATCCATCTCACTATTCAATTTTTGCTCATTAATTTTGATAATAATAATATCACAAACATAAAATGAATTTACGAATATCTACTTGACACTTCATTTCTCTCTCTCTCTCTCTCTCTTTTTGTTTGATACGGAAGAACAGCGCTCGCATGTTCCTTATTATTTTTAACTCTCTTTTTTTGTATTGTATATTATTGTGTATTGTGTATATAATTTTGCTCTTTACATTTTATTCTTATTTTCTTATTTTGTATCTTTTTTGTTTTGCCCAACATCGTTATGGGCATAAATAAAATTTATCTATCTATCTATCTATCTCTCTCTTCTCCGCTCTGCTTATCCCTTTTTTCTCTCCAACACGCTCCTCTTCATCTCACCTTTATCTTCATACATCTACTTAACGTCGATCGTAAATATCCATTCGGTCTTTATTCCTATCATTTGAATTCACTTTATTATCGGTACCAGTTTACGGTTCAATTATTTTCTCACACGTGCTATTATTATTGGGTACTGGTTCACGCTCGGACGACAATAAACTTTCTTTTCATTTTTTCCCTCTTTCTCTTCTGGTAGATCGTGAATCAACGAGCCCGCGACCTCGAAAGAGGCGAGTCTCCCGAAAGGCGCGATTCGTCGCGCGCGATATCGCGTGCGTACAAGCCGTGAGGAAAAATCGTGCTGACGCCAACGCCTCTCAACCACCTCCTCCTCCTCCTCCTCCTCCTTGTTGCATTCCCGAGTTAAACGCGATCGATGATTCAAAGTCGTCTGGGTTTTCGTAACACTCGCCCAGTGTTTCCAACCCCCACCATTTTCCTTATACTTCCGTTTGCGCATCCGGAAAGGTAAAATTTCTATCTTGCTGGTCTTCTTGGTAAACCGCAGCATCCCAAGGTCAAGCCCGTGGACCAAAATCATCGAAGGGGATAGGGAACGAGAAATATCTAATTATCGATCGTTACCGAAAGAAATAGGCAGGTTTTTTTTTACTGGCGACGATGTGGTATTAAAAAATTAGTCGTGTCGTAAACAAAGTGGTCGTTGTAATAAAATTGTATTGCTCGTTAAAATCTTTTGAATGCACGGGATGGGAGAAGAGAGCATAAAAAATGGGAAGATACTAAAACTAAAGTTAAAATAAAAAATTGGAAGAAACGATAGGATCCAATTCCAAGGCGGTCGACACTTTTCATTCTCCGAAGCTTTTCGTGTCTGTCGCGTCCAACGTGTAAGACGGTAGCCGAGCACGGTCCGAGATTGACATTAAGATTGGAGGAAGGAGCACAGTGGCCGTTCGTGTGTCGGCGAGCTCCTGTTTCTCTCTCGTCCCTTCTCTCTCTCTCTCTCTCTCTCTCTCTCTCTCGCGAGAGACCAGTGCACGCGCCTTGGAAAAAGAGAGCTACTACTTCTCTTGTAACTCGGCCCTGGCTCTCATTATTTTCACTTACAGTCTTATGAATTACGCGACGTTTCGCGATCTTAAACAACGAAACTTGTCTCCTTGCTTTATTGTGCGTTATTACGAGCATTAAGGGCTACATTGTTCTTGGTATTTGACTTTTATTTCAGTGACGCTTTATTGCTACGCTACGTAAAAAGTATGAGAGCAAGAAAGGAACGCGATCGATTGATCATGTCGTAATTAGTACTACGCGGCATTAAAAATTCGAGTGTATCCCACATGCGTTTTTACCCGAACTTTATTATTCCCGATAAAGTGATATCTCCCGAGAGCTCCGAAAGAAATTTACGATACGTGATAAAATGCTAATACGCGTTTGCATTACGGTCCCGCGAAGAAAGAGATTTTGCTTTCGTTAATGCATAATTATTGAAGTCAGTTTGGCGGTGAAAAATACAATACAAAGAAGAAATATATGTAAGAGGGGGGGGGAGAGAGACAGAAAGTGCATAAAACTGTAATAAACAATAATTTTCAATTATATAGCAATTATTTCATTAATTCTATATTAAACATTCATTTACATAATTATCTTATCATACGAATGTTCGTTAACGTAACTATTTTATCGTGTAATTGCCTAATCATTTTTTCATATAATTATTTTATTATATCTTTACACAATCGTTCGTCGCTACCATTATTTTGCTATTAAGATCAGAAATTAGTGAATAATTTTATTCGGTAACGTCGCAGGAAGCATTTTCTAAACGATCGAGTGTATCGACCTCTCGATCGACGCGTCACACTTTTTTTCGACATTTTTCCATGCTCCCAAGGACCGGGAATCACGGATGGAGTATCGAACGTGGCCAACGATCGAAATTCGATGATTCATTCCGAGAAGACACACGAAATATCGCTTCCATTAACGCGCGCCAACGACCCATCCCGAGAAAGAGAGACAGAGATAGAATGATTTTATGTGCCTTTTATTTCACATCATCCAAGACCTTGACACATATTTTTTCGCGACATTGAAATCGAATTGTTACGTCAGAAATCGATGATCGCTTTCTTGAACCGAGTGAATCCGATTAATGATGAGATCATCGTAGTTTCCACTTTTACATTTTTTATACGAAACTTCTGAGCGTCACCCGATTGCATACTTCGATGAAATAATTTCATTTAGTTCGATTAAGTAGTGTGGTATAATAATTGTATGAGATGCGACGACGATGGACTAAAAAATGAACGAATTTATCGTTTACGTCTCTTTAGAATATTTTTAACAAACTAACTTGGGTATGTTACGTTAAAAAAATTAATACAACTCTTAAATAAACAAATAAGATAGCATTAACGGAGAATGACTCGTTTCGATCGATCTGAATAGTCGATTTCGTGAAAGGAGAAGCTCGTTTAATAATCCTCGGCATGTCGAGATTCACTGGAAATAAAGTTACGCCTTAGCTCGAGCTCTAACCGGGTCCCTTTCGATACCTCGCTACCGACCAGCGTACAACAAATAAAGAAAGAAAGAAAGAGAAAGATTTACGACGAATTCGTGCTCGTATTATCGTGCGAGCTGCAACTGCAACAGCACTTGCTCGCGTGATGCACCGGCCACCGTTGCACATCGAATGCATTCGAGATGCACCGTAGTTCAGATCAGAGGATGAGAATACCGGCTAACGTATGCTTCTTCTACGATAATTGGATCGGTTTTGGGACCTTCGCGAAACTTTATATCATTTGTTTTTTTTTAAATCTATTTTTGTCTGCTTTAAATTGCAACCTTTTGTTACTTTTGCTCATCTTCGTGAGTTCGCTTTATTCGTACCGTGGTAGCACAAATATATTGGTTAAATATTTGTTTAAAATATTGGGAAAATATTTACTTCTGAATTTAACATAAATTCTAATTTTTAATATTCTTTAATATTCATATTTAGTCAATATTTTGTGCTACTAGGGTACATTGTACGTATAGAACGATGCAGTTCTCTTCTGTGATTAATATTACAAATAAAAGTTTTTTTAATTTTTATATACAACATCTAATTAAAAGTTTATGAAACGTGTCGTAAAGTAGTATAATTGAAATGTTCCTAATGTTATCTTAAAAGCTTAAATAAAAACAAATACACGATAATACATTATAAATCTTTATCTTCGCATTCCCGCTGAGCGTTACAACGATTCCCAGTGTTTCTCCTCCTTTTTTATTAGTCAGTTTGGGGAGGACAATATCGTTAAAAACTCGCTCGTAAAGATAGAGGTAGCAATCAGTATCACAGCTTTCAGTATCGTTTCATGGAGAGAATTCCCAGCGGGAGATTATTATAATCCGATCGTGAGATTAATAAGGGGAACAAGAAATTTGGATATCGGCTCGTTCGATCGCAGTGACCGGTAGCACGTTTCTCGAATTTATTTCAATATTTTTGTGAAACTTATCGCGATCTGATCCGTCGATCATGAAAGTCATTTTAATCGATCACGTTTCTCTTCATTTTTCGAATTCTCTTCGTCGTTACGGTTTATTGACTTCGAATAATTAATGTAGATAAAACGATTTTATCGATATTAAGGGGGTTTATATGTTTACCGGACTCAAAAAGCGACGCTTTTGTTTAACCGCCGAAATGAAATCGTCATTAGGAGCGAAGCAAAGCGGAGTCGATATTTTTACGTGAATTTTTTCGAGAATCGGGAAGATAAAAAGCGGATCGCCTTAATTCTTCGATGAGTATGCTTATTTCGAAAAATGACGTCAATGTCATAGTCTGTTATTCGCGAATTTTATTGTTCTGATATCATCTTAATTATTATTGTTCCGGTCAGATCGATTTGTCACGATATAAAAGAAAAAATCGACTCTTTTTTTAATTAATTAATACGAACGTATCCGACGCAAGACAAATTTCTAAACAAGAGTTCGATTTAATCACGGAGATAAGTTTTTCAACAACAACAAAAAAAACTTATGTCAGCTCCTCCTCCTGCCCCAGCATCCTAATCGGCTCCTTTTCTGTATTCTGACCTTTCCGCGAAACAATGCCGCTAAAGGTAAGAAACAATGCAACGAGATATGCCTAGGACGTAGATGACCTCCAATATAAGTCTCGGGAATTCCTACGGAGGGTTTCGAGAGTCGCAGAACGCAGGAGCCGCTAAAGAAACGTTCGAATAATGCAGTCGAAGAGAAAATTTAGCGGCCGTCGTCTCACTGGCTATGCGTAAACGTGTGTGCCTGTGAATGAGAAGGATAAAACGATTCGAAAGTGCGGAATGTGGAAAATCGTGGCTCGTGATTCACTCGATGTTGCATAAAAATTGTTCGTGGGATACTTGGATTATTTTTCTCTATCTCCTTTTTGTTCGATTTTTTCTCGCAACATTTCTAAACGAATTCTACCGTCACCAAAATTCTCATCTCCATCGATGCGATTAATTTTTAACGAGGGACGACGCGTAGGCATACTTGAAATAATTTAATTATTATAAACAATATTGGGTAGTCAATTTTGTTAAACATTTTTACATCGTATACATTGTATAATATCATTTTTTTTTCTATACTACGGATCAATGTAACCGTACAAAGTGATCCGATTCACAAAGTAGCGTCACGATTGTGATAGACAGATGAACTATTATACTTTATTCTCATAGATAACGATAGAACAAACTATACAAGAGCCTACCTAGTTCGATAAGATTTTATGTACACGAAGAACGGTACACTCTTGTGTACTTCGTAATGTATTTCAAAGGGAAACGTACGGGTAAGAGAGAGACAGCAAGAAAGAGCTCAAGTTACAGAACGTTTACGACGTCGCATAAGATTTTAATAATCCCCGTTCGCACATTATTATAAAGTCGCACGATAATGTTACGCGTGCGATCCTTCCGCGGCTCGTAAGGATGATTATTTTCTTATTTTATATACGCGAGAATAAATTCCGAAAGAAGAAAGAAAATTTCCGATCGTTTCCGTGCTCTTATCGATTCGAATTCGTTTAAAAATGTTATTCGTTCAATTTTTATCTATTCGAATTCAATGAAACTTGTTTATAAATTATATTTAATCCTAATTTCTAAATTTGTAATGTTTATCTATGTTAGATATTAAAAAAATAAAAAAGACGCGTACTTCGGAAGAACAACTCGATTTGTGATGTCACGAAGACGAGGAAACGTCTGATTCACAATTGGCTCGATCTTTCTCAATCTTCCAATCTTATAAATTCGCGTCAATTTCGCGGGAGACGCGAGATCACGAGTATAGGGGGGGAAAGAAAAAGTGGATCCTTGCATTCTTCGACTTCGCACGAAGGTCGCATGTGTGAGCGAGCGCGCGCGCGCGCGAGATCGGCAAGGTCGGTTATTCATCCCCGGCGGGTTGCACAAGGATTTTGTTAAATCGCTTTTGTATTCCCTCGATTGCGATTTCCTTCGTCACAGTACCGGTGACTGTCTCTCGATCACACCAGGTTGTGTTTCATCGAAAGGACTTTGGGTTTTCGAAGAGAGCAGGTTAGATCGTGCCGTCTCGAGGTCGAACGACGAGACCCGACATCGAATCTTTATTTTTATACGTCGCCACTCGCGCACCGCACCGAACTACTCGTTTAGGAAATTTATTTATTTAATATATTTCGTTTAAGGTTACAAGATGTTGAATAGACGGAACTAAGATGTGATAAATCATTTTTTTTTCATTGCTTAACACATCAAAGGCGGTCAGAGCAGGTTGAATCTTCTTCTCGGTTGGCTAGACATTTATTTATTTAATATTTTATTTAGAAGAGTAGATATTTTTATCATTCATGATTTAAGGGTACATGGTGAATGAAATTTTGGAAAAATTAGGGTAACAATGGAAATAAATATATGTTCTATTATTAATTAGTAATGAAATTACTTGTATAATAATTATATCTAAAATAGTACAAATTTATAAATTTCTCCGTTAGTGATAAAAAATTGTCCGGAAATCATCAGACTTCTGTTCGGGAATTTTATGCCATTAGTTATTTCATAATGTGGTAGAAAATTAGGTAAAAATCTTGGTAGAATTCCGGCAATGACTCGACGTAATCACGGAACTCATGGAATTCCCATGCTAGGGAAGAGAATAAGAAAACTGGGAATGGTAAAGAGTTTAAGGGCACGTGCCCGGTATTCTCAGAACGCAGCAAGGTTTTATAGGGCGTCGCGTTTGCATCGTGACCTTCGCTCGGCCGTAACGAGCCGCTATGCGCTTAATTAACGTGCTTTGATACGGCGGCCTTTTTGCAAGCTCGTAAAACCACGCACACATACTCTTTCTTGCTTTTTCGCATAATCGAAATCCGGGTACAGTGAACACGGCCCTGTGCAAACAAAGTGTACTATTCCTCAGAGCCTTGCCTTTATATCGTAGGAGTTAATGCTCGAGGATAAAGGGACGTCACAAACATTTGTGACATCACAAGATGGAGTGAAAGAACTTTTTTGTTTCTCATCAACAGGTTTAAAAGGATTAGAAAAACTTCTTCTTTATCTCATAAAAGTTAACACCTGTCGATGAAAAAATTTCACAAACGTTTGTGACATCACGAGATGAAGTCAAGAGATTTTCCCCACCCACTAGGAAGATTAGGATTAGAACCTTTCCTTTATCCCGTGAAAGTTAACATCACTGAACGAGAAAGCATTACGAGCGTTTGTGACGTCACAAAATCTTACGACATCATGACAAAAATTTGAGATGACGCAGAAATCATCACGAAGGGTGGATGTCGTGTCAAAAGCCACGAATCTCATCGCTCCGGCTCGTTTCTCGGTAGGAAGGAACGGGTAAAGAGCAAGAACTCTAGCGCTGAGGAATAAGAGAGAATGAAAGAGATAGAGAGAGAAGGAGAGAGAGAGAGAGAGGGTCGACCAACACGAGCTTGAGAATCTGAATCCAGAGGATGGGGGGGAGGGCACGGATCAGCTGTGAGAGCGGCGTGGCGCCGTGTGCCTCGACTCTTACCCGCTGTCAGTTGCTCGAGCCTTGTGCTACGGTTAGGACCGCGACGACTATCTCGTCACATTTTCGAACGAACAAGAGAGAGAGAGAGAGACAAGACAAGAGAGAAGGAGAAAAGAAAAAGAACGACAATCATCAACTCGAAGCAACGTTTGTTAAACAGAAGAAAATTCTCCTCCTCGTTATCCTCGCTTGCTCCTCTTCGTCCTGTCTCTCTAGTCCTCCTTTTCTAACACTCGATCGATCTCTATCAGCATCCTTGTCTATCCTTGCCTCTATCTGAACCTATCCTCCGGCGATCGGCGACCTTTTCAGGCCCTCAACTCGATCCTTTTTACAATCCTCTCGTCAGTTTTCGTGGACAACGAAGAAAGAGGTAGAGAAAGGGATAGACGGGAAAGGGGATATCGGATTCCCTCGGGATAACTCGAGCAAGGATATATATATATATATATATAAGAGAAAGAGAGAGATAGAGATAGAGATAGAGAGAGGGGCAGATAGAGTATCGGTGGTTATTGTGGTGGAAAAAGTGATTCGATTGCGAGATACGAAAGGTAGCGAATTCACGGCCTCGAGAGATACCGAGTTACGTTTTTTCGGAGGATCGGCGATGACGATGGCGATGTTCTGCTAGTGGCAGGACCTTACAGGATCCTCACAGGATCGCGAGAGATGGCGTACGGAATATCCTTCGAGGCTACTCTCAGCGGCACTGTACTTTTCCTACTGGTAAGTCTACGATTATGTTTCATTCTTTTTTTTTCTTTTTTTATCATACTCAGATGAGTCCGATTTTTGGTCATTGTGCTCTACCATCGTGATCGTCCTGACGAGCCTAACCTTTGGTTTTATTTTATCGGTATTCCTCATTTTGATCTACTATCACGATCAATCAATCTTGGGATCCTTCCGATTTTGGTGATTTTTGTGATATCGAGCTTTCACCAACGTAAGGACGAATTTTATGTTCTAGAAGCGTGCTCGCCGTTCGAACGCGTGGAAATTCTAGATACGGTTTACTTTCTAATCCGGACAAGGGCGCGAGCGACAGCTCGAATGCGGCTATTGTAAACATTCGCGGGTACCGAACGAGAGGGAACGCGTTCTCGAATTTAATTTCAACCAATTTTTACTTAACGATCTAATAATTGGATCATTTCACACGTCCTCTCCGGTTCACTTCGGTGACCTTACCATAAAACGATTATAATTACGAGCTCTTTCGAATAAACGTGCGTAGTATTGAAAAGGAAACGATTGTGACAGTAGCGGTCACCGGTGACCGGCACACTTTGGGTACATCTTGTGTGAGACGTTAGTAACATTTCTTTAGTGACATTTACGAGGACTTAGCTTCTTCTATATTTCTGCACGCGAAAAAGGAATAATAAAAGGCACGAGGAATGTGCATGTATTATTAATTTATGTAAACAATCTTACCCGAAACTCGGCGATTCGATTGGCGAACTTTTTCAATGGTACCCGATCGTAAATTTATAACAAACTCGGATTGCTCGTACTGGCCCTGTTTTTCACAAATTTAATCAACGACGTGGTATTTTCCATGTGTTTAATTGCATATATATATATATATATATATATATATATATATATATGACTGTGTGTGTGTTTGTATGTATGGTGGAGTCAAGGATACCAGCGTTATCTCTATTCATTGTTGAGTTTCATAGACTCCGATAGACATTCTCGTGCTGGTCCATGCACCTTCACACATATACAAACATATACCTGTATGTATATACATGTAAAAGAGAAACAGAGACGATGTAAGTCCGTCGAGCGCGCTACTTTCGTTATGCAAGCGAAGAACGTTAACTTACGTCGCTTCACATCGGAGAATTACACTTTGGCGTCTTTAACTTATGCAACCATGGAATTATCACGGGAAAGCGATCCGCGGGGGATAAATCGCGTTCGAAATAAGATTATCTCGATTTCGAGGAAGAATGGTTCGCTTCGATCGACTTAATCTCCTTCCGTGATCCGTTCAAATTAGAACATTACTTTTATAACCAAATTTATTGCGAGACTTATATAAACGTATAATTCAAATCCATTAATTATTGATTTATTAACTATTGCTAATAACACAAAGAAATTTGGGCTCACATTTTTATAAACCTTCATATCATCAATATTGTTATACGAAATTGATTGATATTAGTATAAAATAATTATTTATATGTAACATTTATACAAAATATCCCAAAATTGGTACATTAATCCCCCAAAAAGATGAACAACTAGTTGAACGCGTACACGTGTCGAGAATCGTGCGCCCGACGTTAATTTCTCAGTTAGGCTCGTTCTCATCGTCTCGGGTGAACGTAATTAGCCATCAGCACACACGAATCCACGCACACGCGCGCACGTGGATCACTTCTCATAAGTGTTTCTTCCTAAGGAAGAAGAAGCGGAAGGCTGACACTAAAAAAAAGGCATTCCAAAGGCACATTAATTATCGATTAGGCTACCTACCATTAATACACATATTCTATGTTCAGGGATTCGACGAGTAGGTACGAATCGAATAAACGTCGAAAATTTGAGTAGGAAACGTTTAACTCGGTCGATGACTTCCTACGCGGTAGTCCGCGTCGTATTTCCTAAAAAAAAGGAAGGAAAAAATTTCACGAGATTATTAGATTATTAGAGACCGGACTTTAACGTTTCTATTTTATATTCTTGAATCGTCTCACGTGTCCGATCAAAAGATTTCCTACCGCTATCAATAAATGATACCCATTAGCCTTTTTTTTTGGTAAGCTCTTCATTTCGGCGTTTGCTTTTGATCGTCGTTAGCATCGATCGAATCGCTTTTTTTCTTTTTTTCTTTTTTACTTTGTTCTTACCAGACCGAAAGTTTTCATCGGCCTTTAGCAAGATTTCTGATATTATCCTTGGAGCCTCGGAACGTTACAAGGCTCGCGCGATCGTTGGAAACTCGTCGTAAGGACTTTTCGGTGCGTAGAATGTGTAATTTATAATATAACGCGCGCGTTCGCGACGTGTGCGGCGTGCGTGCATAGCGTGGGCGAATCGGTCTAAAAAATGCAAGTTTAAGGGGCGATAACTCGGCGTGAGATCAATTTAAGAAATAAAGGAATAAGAAAGAGAAACGTGGACGAAGTACGCGAAGTATGGTGATAGTTAGGGTTACTTTGAAGAAGGGGGGGAAGAGGATCTTCGAGATCGTTTTCCTTTTTTCTTTTACGACGTACAATGTTGTAGAATTCAATAGGTCTTGCTTCAGGGTAATAAAAATGTTCGTACGTCAAGATTTCTTAATGGTAAGAAAAAAGATCGAGAAAAATGAGATAAAATAAATAAAGTGATCGAATAAAATTGTGTTGAACGATGCGGTTGGTTAAGAAAGTAATAAAAACGTTTTGTACCATTGGTAAATTCTTGTTGTGAAGGATGTAAAGAAATAATTTGCCTGTTCACGCTGTGTCATGACGTCTTCATTAAGGGTCACGAACAAATCGAGATACTCGGAGCACAGAGAAAGAGATGATAGCGTGAAAGTCGTACAGTGTACGTGACGCCTCCGCCGATATTTTCTTTCATTTGCATATCCGACACGAGCCAGTTTTAATTAGTCCACTCGTGATGACTTGCTTCCGTGATAATTGGACAATTACCATTGGTTCGAACCGTGAACTCTCGTTAAAAGTAAAAACAGAACAACAAAAAGTGGACGTAACCTTCGATAGTTAACTTTGCCCCTTTTTGTTTCTAATTAACGATGGATGCTGACTTAATTACACGACTCGCTCTGAATTAAGTTGCGTTTCAACGAGATCTTACAATCTATATGGTTCCTCTTGAAAAGAAAAGCAATGCAAATTAATAAATTTTTGTTCATTCTTTAAAATTCTTTTTCTCTTCCATGTTATTGATAAATCTTTCATCGGTACTAATTGAACGTTAATTTCAAGATAATTTTACATAACTTCTTCCTTGCCAAGATAAGAAAATTTTCTTTTGCATTTCTTTTGCTTATCTTCAATTTTTTTTTATTTGAACTATAAATTTGATAAAAAGGGGGTAATGTTAATGACGAAACGATTTAACGTAAACGATCGAAAGTTTTCCGAGCGTTTCGAGAGAGGCGGCCTTCGTTTGCGGGACTGGTGGAACTCCCAAGGTCACGGTCAACCAACCACAACGCGCTCGTGTGAAATTTCTATCCCTTCTCTTTTATTCCAGCCGATTATAACAATTATGAGAATTATCAGTTGAATGACTGCCGTGAGAAATCGAGATAAAACACCAACGCTCGGTTTTTCCAATTTCGTAAGACTCAGTTGGAATTTGTAACATTTCTAAAATCCTAATCAGAATTAATAACGACAAGACATTAAATCTCCCTTATAAAAAAACATCAGCTTATAACAATTTAAAAAATAAGAAAGTTGTTCAATATCGAGATGACGCGACCTTGAAACCATTTTATCAATTTACCGATCAAAAGCAGCAATTCGATCAAGAAATGAGATCAGTTTCCGAGGCTTCGATACAAGGCGCGATAAATCATGGATGGTCATGGTAAAATGAGATGAGTGATTGGAAGAGACGATATCAAATGAATTAGATAAGAATCGGTTAGCATGGCTCGGATGATTCACGCGATAACCATTCCTTTGGATGGTTTGAAGAAGAAGCCTCGTACGAGCAGCCTCGAACTCCACAATAACCTCAAGATGTTTGTGGCAGCCAGTCGGTAAATCTCCCGGGCGTTAACACGTAAAAATACACCTCCCCCTTTTGCGGGGGTGTCGAGCCAGTCGGTATGCAGCCCCGCCATACTCCTTTCCAAGAGTTTTCCACTAGCACCGGCTTCGGAATCTTTCGTGAAAATTCGTTATCCCCTGTCTTTGTTAATGAATGAGAAACACAAGGTATTGTGATATCTAGCTTCCTTTATGGTATGCTATGGGAGGAATATATAATAAAGTAACGTAAAACACTCCTAACACTTGTGCGTTAAATAAATGAAGTACCACATCAGGAGATAAGCGAGAACCCAAAGACATGGGAGATAATCTGAAAGCAACATCCCATCCAGCTCATATTTGCCTGTTAAATGAAAAAATTGGAATTCCGATCTCACGTAATGCGTGCGAGGGAGATAGAAGTAACGGCCAGCGAGTATCTCACCAAGAGGATTATTTTCAGTTTTGCAAAGTATGATAAGGAAGCATCGCATACCGATGCGAATCGTGGAAACGTCCTCTCGGAGAGTAGAAGATACGAAAATGATGATAGTGGTTCATGTTGTTGGGATGCTGTGATAAGGAAGTGAACGTGCTGCCTGCTTTATGAATCTTAGCGGAGGCTGTGGAATGCGAAGATAGGTCTCTAGGTTCGGAATACCGTTAACACGGGCACGAGGACGCGCGGAATTCACGTTGCATTGTGAACTCGCGCTAAGAGTGCTACTAACGGTACACCGTGTAACAGATAAAGGCCGATCTCTTTCTTTGTCGTTAGAGAACACGCGCGAGGTGTATTTTATAGGCTACGACGTTCGGGATTATCGGGCTTCGAGAGGAAATGTATGAAAAGTATATCGCACTTGGTGGAATTCCAAAGAATTATTTGGAATTCTTCGTAAAATTTGTTTTGATGGAATATCATTTGGAATTCATGAGATTTTCGAGGATAATTTTTCATATGGCATTGAAAGACCTTGAAGATTTTGCTTTTTAGCTTTTTAAGTAACACCTGATAATCTAGAATGCCCGGCAAAGATGAAGAATTTATCTTCATTGTTCTTCGTTGTTCTAGCTCTTTCTCTTGCGAGATCAATTCATACAAATTGAACCAATTGCACAGCCCTATCCGTAATTTCCGGTCCAGAACCAATGAATAACTTCCGGCGATAGTCGCATTCCATTGGTCTACCTTGCTTCCTCTCGTTAAATCTTCATCGAGATAAATTCAATGCGATGATACGGCTCTTCCGTTCCGATACTTTCACCTCGGGGTTTCTTTTTCGAAGATCGCATCGTGATTTTTAAAATTTCACGAAAGCCTTGCGGCGGGGACCTTTTTTCGATCGATCCGAGCGAT
>JAIFRP010000002.1:5508534-5518975 GCA_032403825.1 Odynerus spinipes | reverse complement strand
GAATGGGGAGGGGGCATAAGTCGAACATCAACGCGCGTCATTAGTAATTAATGTAAGACCGATTAGCACTCCATAAATATTCATTGCATCCGATCTATATGCAATCGCCATTTATTTAATTCCTATCATCGAACGTCCGATGAATTATCAATCTTCGCGACAATTTATATCGTGGAATTCCTTTGTCATCGAACCAGCAGGGAAAAGAAAAGAAAAAGAAGTGGAAGAAGAAGAAGAAGAAGAAAAGAACAAAATGGCGTACACCGTGTTCCCTCTGTATTAGAATTCCGATGGCAAATCGGCGCCGAGGCGCCGAAAAATATGGGAATTAACGACGTCGCTTCTGCGTGAAATAAATTATTTACAAAAATCGTCGTCGCTTTCACCAAAGACCGAAGGTGGAAAAAAAGAGAAGAGAAAAGAAGAAAGAGAAGAAGAGGAATGGAGAAAACAATACTTTTATGCACGTGAATCCTCCTCCTCCTTCTCCTCTTCCTCTATTTCTTCTGTCTCAACCTGGATGCCATCGTGGAGGGCGCCAGATATTTTTAAACCAGAACGATAACAACGACCGGCTGGATTCCAACCGAGCAAACGTCGTTCGGTAAACGAATCATCTTGCGAAATTCGCTGGTCTCTTTGTGAAGTCATCACACGAGGTGGTTCAGCGGGAGATGAGAGAGAATCAGACGAGAAGTTTTTCCCACCCCCGTGAAAAGCCTTGCACCAGTCCTGTGATTTTCCCCAGTTGACTGCTCTGTCATTAAGCCGGTCTCGAGCCACCATTTTAATCCTTGCGACATTTCGAATAATTGATAAGCGGCAAATCGAGAAGGTTTCAGCTGGACGATGGATTACTGGATATTTCATAATTCTTTCGATTACCCAAGTACCAATAAGTCAACGTGGATATCATTCTCTTATACACTAAACGAGTCTAGTAACTTTGAGTCGAGTTATAAAAGTATATTTCTAGTTATAAAAAATCACATTATTCATCATCAACTTTAATAAGCACACTGACATGCTTTTGGCTGTTGGCGCCAGGCCAGACCCGAATTTTGTCCAAGAAAACAAGATAGGGGGCAAGACATTTTAACCGCACACATTTTAACCTATGGAAGTGAGGTCGTGAAAGTTGTAAAATCATTTGAATCGTATGTGAAAAGGGATCTCTCCACGTGGGAGACGCGTTACGCCGGGAGCTATTAATAGGACTGAGCTTATCTCGTGTGATTCTATATATAGCTTGCAAGGAAATGGTCAGCTGGTGGTATTGGGGTGGGTGCAGTTTCGCGAGGGGTGACCCCACCAAGTGGGAAAGATTATTTCTACCGGTTTTCTGGAATGGTTGGTAAACCATTCGTTGTACCTACACAACCAATTCCCACTGTGTGTCGGTTTATATAAAGGACCTGAACTACCTATTTCCATCTTCTTCAGCTTTACTCTTTTGCTCTCTTTCTTCCTTTTTTTCGATATATGGACGTGGTTGGCGCCAGATTCATTGACAGAATGTTTTAGTCCAGTCTAGACGGTATCCTGTATTTTGGACTTCCCTTGAAACATTTCTTTGGGTTGGAAGCTTTTTTGTCTTTGTTTGAACATTATCATGAATTGATATCATTCCCACGTGATCCTTTGTTCAATAGTTCAATGTTCATAAAAAAAACGATCGCTGATTCCTGACAAGCATGCATTGAAAATAGTACACATTCCTGTCACTGTCCGATCGCATGCTTCACTCCAACGATGTTCACACGTGTTCACGAAACAAATGAACCGAAACAAAGGGCACGCGTTCGATTCGAATGCAAAAACGAACTTTGAGTATTCGTATCGAGTCGTCGTCGTCGTTGTTGTCTCGTAAAGGACGCGACTGTTCAACGAACTCCCATGGAATTTCTTATGACTGGAATTTAGCATCCACCCTCTCTTTTACCATTCGATTCGTGGGCCTTGCCTCGTGGAGGACTCAGCCGATTTCGATTTCGGGAATTTCGAGTTTCGAGGATCGTTAGCATCCTTATCTCAGGGGTCCCAACGACGTTTCCTTGCGTCATATATTTGGGCCGTTGACGCGTATAGGTGGAGGACCTCGGCAAGGACAGGAGGAAAGGTCTCTGGGCGTTTAGGTAAACAGCCACGTGTCTCATCCCCGTTTTCTAGTTGTTATTCTTCCCTCGGGACGAACGGACTCCTTTCTTTCTTCTCGATTATCATCGGCTTGGCGTAAGGTACACGTCTGGTAAAAACTTTAAAACCCGCACTATTTTCAGACTATGCCACAGCAATACCGTGGTGTTAAAGGTATCCGTGATTAGCTGAACGCGGTATGTAGTATTATAGAAATGTTCGCGACAATATGATTTTCTGAGCATAATAGTTGAAGACCACAAGAGTGCATAAAATATTTTTGACCGAGAGTGTAGGCATTCTTTATTCCTCTTCTTTCTCTCCTTCTTCGTCTCTATCTCTTTTATTTTTCCTATTTTCTTTTCTTCTTCCTTTTTCCCCTACGTCTCGAAGGAATTTAAATCGCGCGTTATTACTCGCACGCGTCGCATTTTTGCTCTTCCGTGTCCCACCACTCGTGCCGGGCATAACTGTTTTCTAGATTTTTATCGAACGTGAAATTAATTCTCTCGTTTCAGCCGCTGCAATAAAAAGGGACACACATTTTTTTCTTGGCTAGTTTTTCATCGATTTTTATTTCCATTATTATCTTGATATTTATCGTTCCATCGGTTTATACATGCTCGTCCTAATACTTTAGTGGACACCGATAAATAAATCTAGCCTTTCCTCGTTCAAGATAATGAAGAGCTCTCGGGCGGAAACAAACGATCCAGTTGATCCGTATCAAAAGAACAAGACCTCTTTTTGCTCCCAGAGCTAAGAGGAAATCTTTTACGCAGCATTTTTAATTAATTCCTATGTAATTTTATACGTCGGTTAAAATTGTGGGGGAGGAGTCCAGGACAACGACGAGGACGTTTTAACCAAAATTATTAAAGACCATTCTCATCTCCAAGGTGAACCTGAAACAAGAGGATCCAGGAGAGGAACGATCTTCTCTTTGAAACCGGACGGATAACCTCTCTCTCTCTCTCTCTCTCTCTCTCTCTCTCTCTCTTTGTGGTGTCTTACGAGCAATTAAGAACTCTTTATGAGCGCACAATGTGACGCGTTTCATTCCTTTTACTTTCATCTCGTTCTCTTTACCTCTTTTACTTTCGACGTTAGCTTGTTCGACAGATTTCAGTTGTGAATTATTGTAAATCCGTAGTCAAGGAATTCCTTGAAGCCATCTTTCCGAAGAGCACAGCATCCGGATTTACTTACCCTTACAATGTCTGTAAGTAGTTGACAGAAAAGTTGGAGTCCTTCAGGATTTAATGGTCGTTTATCTCGGATATGTCGTGCTTGGTGCTTGGTACTTCGGTGGTTGGGTTGGGAGTAATGATAAAGTAGTTGCTCAGTAGTATTTCATAGTAGTACTTGGTGAGTACTTTGTTAAGTTTCCAATAATTAATTCGAAGTCAATATTTAATAGGCTCCTATCTACCACTTTAATCTAATCCAACTTATACCGTTGACCACTGAAAATAATGCTGGAAATTTTGAGTTGGACAGTACACGTAGAGATGGAAGGTGGGGATGTTTTATAGGTGGAGGTGGATAACGGTTATCGAGGGTGGGAGAGAAATCATAGTCATCTTTGAGAAAGAAAGAAAGAAAGAAAGAAAGAGAGAGAGAGAGAGAGAGAGAGACCAAAGTCAGGTTATATGGGGCCACCCGGTACGAACGGCATTGAACGACCTTCACGAATCGGGGTCCCTGTCCCGAGCACGGCAACACGCGGAAAGAGGTTTTTGTTACCCTTCCACCGGACACCTATACATATCCTTGCGGTATATGTATCCACCTCGAGCTATCTGCTTCGTGAAACGTATACATATCTTGTCTCGACGTTACCCACTTTGGATTTTTCTCAATTTTCTCAACCTAATCTAATCCACACCTTCAAGGGATGCTAAAAAAATCTTTACGCCCATACTTTACCCTGGAAATAATTTTTTAAGGAATTTTTTATAGTACACAGTGACATTGACCACAAAATAGATACGGTATTAAACATTTCGCTCTTTTACACAAAATTTCTCGTATCGATCGTACGAGACAAGCTGGCATCGAGAAAGACAAAGAACACGGATCACGCAGATGCGATTCACGAGCATGTAAATGTGAACGTAAGAGAAATACGCAAAGTGCTGGTAAAAGAAGAGCTGGTGGGCAGAAACGATAAGAAGCCGGCTTGCTTGAAGCAAAGACACGAGAGTGTCCGTATGCGTGTGGCTGGCTGTGTGTGATGTGGGAGCACAGCAGGACAACACGTGTACTCAGCGTGTCGTTAATTAACGACGAATCGAATAAAGGCGGTCTCTTGGGTGTGCTCGAGAAAGATTAGAGTATATCTACCTCTCTTTTACACTTTGTCCGGTATCGTTTCTGAATCTTTTTCACACTTTTGTGATACTCTGCGATATCCTGTGAAAAAAAATGAACGAATCTCTCAGGAGGATCTAGCGGCTTACTTTGAAGAGCACTTAGCATTCTTTTCATCGCTTTTTTTTTTATCGACATCTCATTCCACGCGTGCGTACGTCATTCCTATGATAAAAAAGTGGAGAAGAGGGATTAAGGAAAAAAAAGGAGCCGACTCGCGTTACAATTGCGTTAAACCACCGTGCCACATCCTGAAACTCTACCACGGCTGCTTAACGAGCTCGCTATAAGTCATAAATTGTAGCTGATCGTTTTTATATTCCGCCATTTTCGTTTCTTTCTTGCACACATCGCGGTATTAGTTATCTTATCGCCGCAGATTATATCCTTCTCACAAACTTGCTTGTTCGGACCCTTTGCTACGGTGGAGAATAATAAAAAAAAGGTAGTGATTAAGAATAATAAAAATATCACTGGGCGTCATAAAATTAATTAACGACTCGTGTCTCTACATCGAATGGGAAGTGTCGTGCAAGAGGGAAAGAAATAAAAAAATTTTTATCTCCGGACTCAAAACTTTCGACTCTTCTTCCCCCGTCGCCATCTTACGAAGAAACTTAACGAGGGAATATTAAAAAGCAAGATTTTAATTACCCGTGTAAAACCGCGCTAATGGCATTTTTTTCGCGAAAAGCGGGCGTATTATGTGAATATCGTATATCTTGTTGTATAATATTCCGCCGAAATTGCGCAAACGGGAAGAACACGCACTTTCTCGCCGAATTTGTTTATTATTATTTAGAATATTGCGATATGCACGTTAATGCGTGTTATCAATTTTTTGCAAAAACTTCAGTTTGTATATTCTATAAATAAATTCATGCGATATAGTGTACCTAATTCAATTTTTTTCTTTTTTCCTTTACTTTTTTGTATATTTTTTTATTAGTCTAAGTTTAAGTAGACGCTTCGAAAGCAAAGGAACGCGACTCGACGACAGAATAAAAATCGTAGAGTAGATCGTTAAAGTCGCCTCGTATTTCCCATGATTTATAACCACACCCGGCAAAAATCTCAGTACCCGTTATATATCGTATTGTTCAACGTGCGTCATCGCGGAGAAAAATTTTGTTGTTCTTTATATGGAAAAATGCTGAAATCCAAGAGGAAACGCTAAAGATTGCACAAATTCACGATCACGATTTCCTCTCAAACGTCGCATTGAATAATCCGAATAAATTGTTACTTTAAACGATCCCGAACGATAATACAATTTTTTATTCATTCGCAATCGTACCGGAGTAGCACATCGTTAATCGGGTGATAAAAATTTGTCAAAAACTTCGACCTCCTTCTTTTGTCTCCTATCGGCCCGGTAGATCTGCAAAATAATTCTTTAACATTAATCTCGATCGGATTCGATCATTATAACGGCATTTCTTAATCCTTATCTCCGATTTTACGATCGACTTTCATTATCGGCGTATATTTCAATATGTGTCCATATTCAAACGCGATGCTTGCACGTACCCACACACACGTTAGCGTATACACATATATACACATATGTGTGTCGAATTATCGATGGACCAGGGTACGTGATTTGTTTCATTCTACTGAACCACAAGCGGCAACGGCAGCGGGAGCAGCAAGAGCTAGCCCACGGTCGGTCGCAATAACGGCGGTGCACAAAGTATTGTGCAAGTGTGCGTACTATGTAGGAGTACCATGGTCGGCCGATATGCCTTTCACATAACTGTGAGTAAATGCCAGGCCGCAGCGGTGCTCTCCGTGCTCCACCTCTCACAGATGAGAAGAGACCTATCCCAGCCGTGCAATATATAAATAATAACCCGAGTTTGCGATGCGACTTCACGTGCAACTCGAAAATTGCCGATTGGGATCGGTTTGTGATCCGGAATTGATGAATTTGTCGATCGGCGAATTTGGGACTCGTGCACGCGTGAATTTTATACGAGTGACATTCGCGTGTTACACTTTTACAGACTTTTCTTTTCACTTTTTCCCTCAAGTCCCCGAAACCCTCTTTCGCGAATCCTTCGGAAGAATTGATATTCCAAAAGGACGACGCGAATCGATTACGAAATCAAGCGAATCCCGCTATCACCTTATCACAATCACAAAACACGTATGCTACTACGTAAAGACTTCGTTCTTGGGAATAAGAACGGCTTTATTCGTCTTGTTGCGTAACTTTCGACCAAAGAAAGTTGTTTTCTTTCTTTCCCTGATCGAATCGAAGGAAATCGAGCGTAAAAGATGATTGCAAATCGTTTCAACGTTGTTGAATATAATACTACAAACAAACAAATATTGAATGATCGTTGTTATCATTGTGATATCACAGCGAACAATATTATCACTCAATTTTCTCACCCGTCTGTGCAGTATCTCAAATTGTTGCTAAACTCGTTCGACGAACGGATGATTATGATGATGATGATAAAGAAGAAAATTACTTTGTAGACGTCCTTGCACGATTACACGCGAACACGTTTACGTCTTAATTAAATCCTACTTAAACGAGCGTTTCGTTATATGCTCGCTCGTGCGTGTTCGTGTTTAGCATGTAGATCGAGGAAACGATCTTTCTAATGTAATCTCTAACATTTTTCTACTTTTCTTTCTCTCTCTCTCTCTCGCTCTCTCTCTCTTCTGTTTTATTCGCCCAATGATTTCACGCAAAACGTTCTTTTCAATCTACGAAAGAAATAGTTTTATCTTGAAAGAAGAGAAAAACCAACAAATAACGTTATTGTTTCGAACGTGTTCTTTACCTCTTTTTTCCCCCAAAGAAAGATAATTTTATGGTCCATAAAGCATTGAGAAATATGCTCTGCCACGGTAAATGGCATTCATTAGCTTGGCCGACTCGTCGTTGCAATTCTTGTTGGTATTTCTTTTTTCCTTTCTTTCTATTTTTTATTTAACCAAATGCAAAATCAATTTTGACGATGCGACCTGCGTCGCGATTGTTAAAAGATGCGTCGAAAAGAAATTGAAGAATGGACCGATTCTCACATTACTTTTATTTCTCTCCCTCTTTCTTTTTCTTTTTTTTTAAACAAAATGGTTTTATGTTGCACAGCCACAATACCTTTCACGAAGGTGTAATTCTCTGTCTCACTCTCTACCTTTATCTCTCTCTCTCTCTCTCTCTCTCTCTCTCTCTCTTTCTTTCTTTCTCCTTCTAGTTGTCTACGAACGAAACGCGTCTCTCCTATTACTACTTGCTCCGTTTCTTGACGTAATCGCGCAAGGCCGACCTCTTCGTCGCGGTTAAATGATTAGAATAACTAATTCCCGAATGGTACCGTTTCTCGTTGATCTGTTTAGATGTATCCTTTCCACTCCGATGAATCTCCTGAATTTCTACGGTACTATCTGTCAGTCATGCGAAATCATTTCTATGCAAATACTAACGCGTGTTCTCTAAAAGTACTTTTTTAAATAATATTTCTTTAAATAGTTTGTCATATAATTTTTTTATTAGACCTACATTTTTAGTACGTTCGAAACAAAGAAAAACTCATGGTTGCTTTGAAACGAGTTAGATAATCGAATGTAGGTATTAGAAAGAAAATGTTTATAAAAATGAATAAAAAGAAAAATTGCGATGAGTCGGCTAGAAAAATATTTCTATTAAATTTATGTGAATGCTGTTATCCAACCTTCTATACCGGTTCTATTAATAATTAGTAGAAAATGTGTGGGTTTTATATTTAGAACGATACGCGCGTAAGACGGAAGCCCGAGTGTTCAGAAGTATTGTGAAATTATGATAGTTGAATCATCGAGTTAGATCCGCGTTAGAAATAATTGAGAAATAATCGTGCCTTATAATGATACGATTTTTTTATACTCGTAGACGTCAATGGCTAATCATTAATGACTTTGCAATCCGAGCGTTCACATATTCGTAGGATGATTAGAAAGATACGAGAGACCTGTCTCTTTTTCCTGCTTTAATTAAAAATAATATGTACAACGTTAATTTATGTATCGTTGTATAACACTAATTAGAACAAAAAAAAACACGTGTAAAAAATGAAGACACAATTTTTTAAAAATCAAGGCGTCTAATTTAATAAAACGATAAATTGAATTTTATTCGATGGAAAACAAGTCGGATAGAGTTCCCGAATCGATAACTCGAATCGAGCTGTCTCGAGGATCCAAAACACATGCCCACGCACAAGGAAGTCATTAGAATGATGCGTATCCGATCTCCAGGCGCCTCGACCCGACTCAATGACCCGAATACTTTTCGAACCTTCGTCCGTTACTTTCCTGCGAGCTATTCTCCCTCATCTTTCTCTCTCTCCCACACACGAGGTCGCGATTATTCAATACCGAAGAGAAAGAATGCGTTACGGAACGTTTTCACCTCTGTCCTTAGTAAGTTTATAACGGAAGATCGTATCTACTCTGCGAACGAAAATAGAACATCGTTTCGGTTGCGATAAAAAAAAGGAGAAAAGTGGAAAAATTATATTAGATCGAAATTGCATCGCGATTAGATGGATTAGAGTAGAGATTAGAGTTCAGAATGATTGGTTATACTTTGATGCATTTGTTCACTCAATATTCTTGAAAAAAATTGTTCTTTCGTTCCGTTCATTTCGTATGTCTATATGCATATATTTTTTTCTTTCCAAAATCGAAATTTTGTTTTTCGTGTATGGTGGAGGTGCAACAAAGGGACGATATTATTATTAAGAGAGGACTTTCACATGATGCGCATCTCTCTCTCTCTCTCTCTCTCTCTCTGTCGTACTCACACACACAAATACATATACACAAAAATCCCAGCCGATGTGGGTGGAGTGAAACGTTTATTACGGTGACGGTCCAAGTACGAAATTACGCCACTGTAAATTGTGTAAGCATTGTCGGTACACGTATACGCGTGCTAGTTTAAACTTTCGCTCTCTGCTCTCGGTTGGACGTGGGATATTGAAAAAACTGATAATCCAATTTTTTTCTAAAAATTTGGACTGGAACTTCACCTTTTTAAAAAATTGTTCCATTTACGTATACCACCCATATTCGTTCATGCTATTGTTTCCCTATACCATATTTCGTATACTATATACACAGTCAGACAGGAATAACGAATAGTCACGGAATTTCTATTCGATTTCTAAACGCGTTTTACACACGGTCGATTGTTTAACTCGAACGAAGCGAATCGTTCCCACGCTTCTTCCTTTACCATTCCTTTTATTCATCGCAGATTAAACGCGTGAATTACGATCGATCGCATAAACGTTCGCCGTTTCTAACGTTCCAACAGAAGATAGGTGAACTTATCCTCCTGCAGAGTTTCCACCTTTACGGGAATATTATTTATGCAAACGGTGTCGCACACAGGTATCTCTTCTATTTCTATTCCATCGACGAGTAGCTATGATATCGAAGCCTGCACGTTTTGCTATTCCTTTTTTAGAAACGAATGCCATTCGAATAGAAACCGAAGTATTTTGTACTTTGTAGATTTTATTCTTATCTATGTCGTGTGAATTTTTCAACTAAAACAAATATCGAGAGATAACATACGCAATATAAATGAATAATGATAATTTATCAAAATAACTAATATATATAAAACGTAATACGAAATTTCACGTAACTGGAACATAAAAAAATGAATTGCCCTAATCTATCCTATTTAATTGATCTCATACGATACAAAACTGTTAAAGATAAATATTACAAAAAATGTAACAAGATAAATGCATGTAGCTGAATTTATTATATGAAACGACAGCTGTCTCCAGGAACTGCAAAATATATCTTATTTTTTTATTATCTCTTTTTATTTTATCTTCCAAGTATACGAACGTTACAGGACAATTATCGTGACTCGAAAAAGAGTTGCTTACATTGGGCGAACGAGTTGGACGACATA
>JAIFRP010000002.1:5478977-5490447 GCA_032403825.1 Odynerus spinipes | reverse complement strand
AGAGAGAGGGGGTGATATACTGTGTTCTATACACACAGCACACGAGTATGTATATGTATACATGTCGTAGTACACTATGTTACGCATACGAGAAAAATATAAAACATTTTATACACATAGTTATAAGTATGTAGTTATTAGAATTTTAGAAATATTTCAGTACGTAGAACTTTTTCTTTTCAATAATATTTTTGTATATTAAATGAGAAATAATAATACATTATATCATATTCCCACACATAAAACCCTATATAGTTTCAACTCAATCATTTCCCGGATTTCTGCCTTGGGTAATAGTTGTCATTCATCGATTGATTTATTTGCGAACTCGAAATAATCTTTAAAGTATCAACTTTATAAATTATATGACAATTAATAATACATGTACCGAGCTAACATGTCGTATTGTAGAATTTGCTATTATTGTATAGAATGGCTGTTTGCTGTAAATAAATTATTATTATTATTATTATTAAATAAAGAGGAGATAGTAAAATATATACTTGATTCATATTAAATCTTGAATATCGCTAAATAATTATTTATGATTCACATTTTATATACTTCAATCATTCGAATTTAATTGTTGTTTATATTTTTTATATTCATTCTCTCATTAAAATAAAATCTCTATATTAAACTCTCAAAATTTCTGTTCCTCTTTATTAACTATACATTCTATTTATTTTAATTTTATATACCAGTACGTGCTATAGTTTAGAAATAAATGATTAGATTAACAGACATTCGCGAAGGATAGCACAGCCTCGTGTGAACCTTCCCATAGAGGAAACACGTGCTCGGCCTTTTCCTCCCTCTTCTATCTCTCTATCTCTCTCTTTCTTGGTCCACAGAACGAGATTCGGTACACATCTTTCGTAGATTTCATAGGCATGAATCACGTTCACGGGTGGGTCCGGCTTTCCTTTGGCATTACCGTTTATCTCGTAACGGGATGTTTCTTTAATCGAAAAAACTGCTGGTGATGTTCGACGATAGTAAAAGTAAAACATTTGCGTCTTTACTTGCACTTGTATTTAAATAAAAATTTCAATAGATATTTAGATAAAAAAAGCGTAGAATGCGTGATAAAGTATTGTTTTTTCTTAACTTAGAAATTTCTAATAACTTTTCACTACTATAAATCCCTAATAAAATCGACGTTAAATCCGGACAGAAAATAAAAACCCCGTACACTCCTACTTCACGATGGCAACGCTTTTAATAAACTAATACCTACGTTGAATATAATAATGGAACTAAAAAGGAGTGAGAGAGGCGAACAAAAATTCTGGCTCGTTAAAAGAGTACGCATAAAAAAAAATCGGAGACCGCAAAAATCGCTAGAAGCTTCCGGTCGATGGCGAGACAAAAAGAATCTACTATACACCACTATCAGGTATGAATCTTTTCGAACGAGCCAAGTTCGGCGTGGCGATTAGAGGTGGCGATTAGTTTCGACGAGCTAGACGTGCCCAAAACCTCGGAGGATTTTTATTGGCCGAACCACCACCGAAAAAGGACTCTCTCTCTCTTTCTCTCTCTCTCCCTCTCGTTGTCTTATTCACGGCGCCCAAATTTTATGATGGATCATCATCGGAACTCCGTTTAAGAATGACAGACCGTTAATTCTACAAAGATAGACATTTTCTCTCTCGTCTTTTTCTTATCCTACGCTACCGATTGTTCTAAGCCAACAATCTACTCGGTATTACCACTACTCGCTGGCTAAGAATAGCCTGAAGTGATTTCAGCTATACGTAATCCACCATATGCTGCGAGGGTTTACGCGGTTTTAAGCTACACAATTTTCAATTTCCTACGATTTTATGATGGAGGGAAAAGATTCTTTTCTTTGTTCGAGAGTGGATATTTTCAGGGCGATCACTCGAAGATGGAAACTATTTTCGGTATGATAATACCGATAGGCGATCATATTCGGTATGATTTATATAAAATATATTATTGTTCACGTAAAAATATAGGATTTTTTAGAAATAAACATTAGCAAGATTATTCATAAAAATAACGTTCTACGTAAACTATAAAAATTATGTTTACCACGAACATTATTGTTTTATTCAAGAAAATGTTCAGATTTGTTCAGAAACAAAACTTTTAGCAGTACTCTAAATTATCACGAACACGTTCCTAATTAATTCGTAACACGTTCAACACGATCTGTAAAAAATATATAGTTCAGGTATCTTTTAAGACAATCAGCACGATCGTAAACGAGCATGATACTTTTACAAATTTCGCAATAGCTACAATAAGTCTCGCGAACTCATAAAATATGACACCAAATCCACAGGCTCGCTCCTCACCCCCCATTGACCCACTTTAAATCATTTCACAAAAGCAGGAAGCACGTGCCGGAGATCGTAGGAAAGCGAACGAGATACCAAAAAGTGTGAACGACACTAGAACAAGAGATTTCGTGGAATTCGGGTCAGAACTCAAGGACCGTCAATAAATGAGAAAGGAAGTCAACGAAGTCAAAGGAAAAAGCGCCACGCGAAAGGACACCTTGGTTTCCGACCTACGAGACAGGACAACTTGCTAAGGGAAAAGGGGAAAAGGATGAGAGTGGAAGCTTGGGTTCAAAAAATGGGGAAAACCAGCTTACACCTTGCTCCAGCCCTCGACACTGGGTGCAATAAACAGTAATCACGAGTGTTGGGGCCTCGTCGTTAGCCACACAATGGCGGTCATAAAAGAAACACACCGAAGAGATCCTACTCCGTAATGGTGGGTACCATAAATGTCGATTATCGAAGATTTCGATAAAAAAATGAGAAAGAGAGGGAGAAAGTAAGAGAGAACAAGAAAAAAAGATTGAGTATTAAAGGTGACAACCCTTTCGCTAGAATTTCCCAGTTTTTTTTTTACTGGTAGTTCTCGTCTCTTTAGCTCGGATTAGGTCTGAGGATTAGATCCTTTCTGGAGAAATGATTATTGAAACGATATTTTTATTTATTGTAATTTTTACAGAATTCTTTCTAGATGTGTCTCTGATTGTTTTTCGCGTCCAAAAATTTGTTTAATGCTTTATTATTGTTTATATTATTAATGTCAATCCGTACTTTGTAATACGTATGATTGATTAGAAAGTTATTTGTCGTTACCGAGGGTCTCCCATCAGCACCCACTTACTCGTCACACAATGCCAATTAGTTCGACGTTAGGAGAACGATCGTGCGTGCGATGAGAAGCGCGTGTCCCGGTGATTAGAAGAATGACGTAGCGACTACCTGTTGCTCTCTCGTGTCCTATCACTCGAGCTGTGTGCCGTACGCGAGTTTTGTGGGAAAAGACGAGCATATGGTCGCGTTTCGCTCGATAATCGCCTCGAGTACGCGTTCGTCTGAAATTTTGAGGCGATCCTCCCACATATCGAAATTTCCTAAACTTTCGTGTACGTTTACGTATAGAGGGTGGGTCAACGATCATCATCATCTCCCATAAGCTCGTAATGATCAATTATTGTTTGTTAATAATTTATAAACGAAGGGTGAACAGTTTAATTAATTCGTAAATTGAATATTTTATCTTACACATTTTTCTGGGAGATATTTTTTAAAGAAAATTCTAAATTATAATCTTCAGATCTCAGTTTCTGAATTATACGATATAAGAACACATGTACGTGTATTAGTGATGGACTAGAAACTATTCGTGATTTTTTAAAACAATTTCTTGATGTTCAAATATGTAAAAGTAATTAATTTATATGATTCACCCTGTATAACATTCGTCTACCTACCTGGTCGATAGGTAGACCACTAGTACGATCGAATTCACTGAAAACGAGCCATATGCGGAGTTATGGCTCTCACGAGAACGCTTCATTCGTCTCCGGTTAAACTCGATTCGACATGGGAAGCTCTTCAATGAGACACACCGATATATGTGTATGTATATGTATATATATACATATATATCATAGATCATTCGACATAATAAGGAATTCTAGCGAATTGATTTCTAATACACACCGAGGTTAGGTTAGTATATAATGAGCACAATAAAACCACAGGATCTATTGTTCAAAACCCATCAGTGAATGCAAGAATGTTAACAAAGAACT
Source organism: Odynerus spinipes (assembly GCA_032403825.1). NCBI lineage: Eukaryota > Metazoa > Arthropoda > Insecta > Hymenoptera > Vespidae > Odynerus > Odynerus spinipes. Next base: position 5,486,357 of record JAIFRP010000002.1, on the reverse strand, counting down.
TCGGACAATGTTAAACGATGTCCAAGAATAATCAATAGAATCGAACAATACAAAACAATGTAAAACAATGTAAAACAATGTAAAACAATGTTAGACGATGTCCCATCCCAACGAACACCAAGAAACATTATCAAACCATCCCCGACGTCATTAATTTTTACTTCGAAACCCTACTCCTTCTAACGGCCATTTTGACGGATTTCAAATTGACGATCGAAAAAAAGTGAAGAATAAGAAGAAGAAGAAAAACGGGTAAGGATTTTGGACGTTAACGTTCGTTAGTCGAGCGGAAGTTCAGTGTTATTAAAATTAGGATAGCATAGAGGAGGTTCGGGGATGAACTTTCAAGATGGCGAACGTAACGAACTCTCGATTCTTCTTTTTAGCGAAAAAGTGGGCGTATACCGGAGTGACAAGTACTAGCTGCACCGGCTAGTACGTCATCATCGTCATTGTCATCGTTGTGGATCAGAAATCAGAGACGTTGCACCTTCTTGAAGGTGGTTCAAAAGAAAGAGAAAGGAGACTACTTTGCGAGGAGTCTCTGCTTCTCGCGAGACGTTTCAACATCCATCCTGGGCGGGGACATCCGGCCTCCGATTACGCATTCACGTCTTACCGAGTAACTAGGAACACCCTAGCTTGGGTTTATTACGTCGGATGATCGGTGGGAATCTTTTGGGATGAACATTAAGTTCGATACGAACGATCGTTCGTTTTTTGGTACGTTAACAACACTTGATTAATAACAAATCGATGTAAGTATGCGAAGAAGTTGATAGGATTTTGTTGAAAATGATTTTTTTAGCAGGATTTTGTTTAAACAAAATTCTCAACTTCTTATAATTTTTTATATTCCTTTTCCCTCGAAGATCATTCGAATTTTCTTCGACGAAGAATTCTCCTGCACTGTTAATTATCTCGTGATACAATAAATGCTGAATAAAATATTTCATCCAACAAGTTACCTTTTTTATTCATTTACCAAGTTATAAAATTCACAGGTTTGGACGTCAACTCTTAAAAAAAGAAAAAAAAAGAGAGAGAAAGACAGAGAGATCTACCTGCGATATAGTCGAATCTCATGGCGCTTCCGGAAGCGCTTTGTTTGCCCGCGGGCGGGTATTGAATGACGCGCGTTTCAAACTAAAGAAGCACTTCGTCAAAAGGCGATTCGGCTCACGGCGAGGAGACGCGAATAAAAAGCAAAAGCGAGAGAGAGGCAGAGAGGGAGAGAGGGAGATAGGTGGATAGATAGACCTAAAGATAAAGATAGAAAGAGAGAGAGATATATATATATATAAAATGGAAAGGGGGAGGGGGCCTTCTCGACGAAGAAATTCGAGAAGCTGAAGAGGCAAAATGAGAGCTCGGTGCGGGCCTTTCGAATAAAAATACTATACACGTGTATACGTATGTGTGTGTGTGTGTGTGTGTGTGTGTGTGTGTGTGTGTGTACGTGCAAGAAAGAGAGAGATAGATGTTTTTGACAAAGAATCGACCGTCAGCACACTGTCAGTACCGACAACGACGACGGACTCGAGTTACGTCACTGGCTGGCCCGTTGTGCTTTTTCAGGACGGCCATTCATGAGCTCCGCTCACAGTCAGCTCGAGTAAGCGTTTTTCGGTAGGAGGCGAAACGTTTCTTTGGATTCGACGAGAAGACATCTTTGCGATCCCTCGAAGGACCAGTGGGAGTGGCTGGAATCGAAGATGCGCCGAAACGAGTACGAATGGACGGATTCGAAAAAAAACCCTTCCAGTTAAATTCGATATTTTTTTTTTTTCGTCATGGGATCCATTTCTTGTTATTCCGGATTCGATTGTAATAAAAAATCGATTGTAAGTTTTAACGACTCACGAACCTTACCGTACTTGAAAAAAATTGTTAAAGTTGATCACCAATTTTTAGGATCGCTCGATTATTAACATTTGCGACGATTTAATATTTATTAAACATTCTCTTACTTTCGAGTAAAACTCGACTCGATCTCAAGCGATCCGTTAGACGAGTTCCACGGGCAAGAAGCTTCGCAAGCGTTCGGAAATAATCCCGAGGAAGCAGGTGAGCAGAAGAAGGGAAACAGAAAGACGGAGTCAGTCGTGGAAAGACCTCGAGCTTATCCTCCATTAACGCGGAGGTCTTTCCATGAGCCTACGAGAGTTCGATTCCGTCGGCTAGACGGGACGGCCAATGCTCGTGATCCTATAGTATTCGACAAGTCGACCGTGTGATAGCCATGGGATTACTTCGACTTGTTCGGGCTACTTCTTCCGATGAACAACAAAAAGGAGGCGCTTCCTTAGAACGTGTCAACCTAATTTTACAAGAATCTTGCTCGTCCTTAAGATCACAATTTTCGACAGTTCAAACTGGAACCCAGCTTCACCTAAACGATCTAAACTCGGTCTAAACAAAAAACAAAACAAAAATAAGCACAACTTCAAGAAACCTAACAACGTTCGCTAAAAACGAGATATTTGCCTGTTACATTTGTCTACACCCCCGTCGGTCGTCAATTTTTTTTACGAATTCGTCCAAATGTCATTTAAATTGGTTTAGATCGAACCTGGACAAGAGAGATAGGTTCGGAACGTGTCCCGAACCTTATTAAATGTAATACCAGTAAAACAAGGCGCAAACAATTGTAGGACTTGTGCCAGGATTAGGCTAACCTGCCCGCGAGGGCCAGAAGCGAAACTAGAGGAGAGGAGATGTTCGCGAAAGATAGCGGCAACATAAGACGTTTCAACTCCCTTCCCGATCTCATCAGAAGCCTCTTTTGCTACCTGGACTTCGCAGTTTTGGATTTAGATACTAAGCACCGGGGTAGCCTAATGCCGTCCCCGTACTACTTCCTTCTCCACTCTTCTTCCTTTCTCTCTCTCTCTCTCTCTCTCTCTCTATCTCTTTCTCTCTCTTACACGTTATCTTCGCATAAGTCTGTCTCGCTCGCACTCGCGTGGACTCTTTTAGCTAACCGGACCACCCGTTGACCCGAACTACTTATATAATTCAAATGGCGAGGATCCTCTCGATCATCCGAATTACTTTGCGATATTGGTGACACGATTAGGTTGAGCTTGTACTAAACTGGCTTTGTCGAGCTTATGAAATGACCCTATTATTCGCGAGCTATCTCGGTATTTATCTTACGCCAGTGGCCGAGCGTGCCATTGTCGCGGGGGTTCCTATGGTTCTTCTTTTTTTCACTATTACAACAGAGGAAGACTCTTTTTGGAATATTCGTGAACGCCGATCTGTAGTGCGGCTCGTGATTAGATGAGTTAGAAAAAAATTGCTGAATTTATGGAAAATCGTTAATTAAATACTCAACAAACCTATTGTTACTTGATTCCTGTCAAATAAATTTGCCTGCTGTCCCCTGACGATATCGTACGAATTGTTATACAAATAAACATCCGAAGCGTCGAAAGAATCGAGAAGCTGCGATGGCAAAGTTGTGCGTTCGGCCTAAAACAACATCTGACCCTCTCTCTTTCTCTTTGGAAAGCCGCACGCGAAGGATCTAGCTCGGACCAGCCGTCGGATGGAAAATCTAGACAATTGTATTTTGATTCCGCTCCTATTACCGGTCGTTTAAGCCGCGTTTTGCCTTTTTGACAAAGCGACTCGAATCTCTGCTCCCTCCATTTTATATACTATGTACTATATATGTATACATATATATTCTTGTAGCCTTTTATGTGTGTGCGCCTGCATCTCTGTATGTATGTGTGTGAACGAATGCAAGAACGAACCTTTGGAAAATCTTTTAGGGACAGTTACACGGATAATCTTCTCTCTCTCTCTCTTTCTCTCTCTTTCTCTCTCTTTCTAAGTCTCACTACATATTGCACCGAAGCCAAAAACGATGTACGGGTGAGCGAGCATCCGCCTAAGAGTTAGGGTCGATCCTGGATCTCAATGGCGGCATGTACTCGGGATGTACGCGCGGATTCCCGTAGGCCGACGTTTCACAGGACTCGCGTCTCTATTTGCCTAGAAATATCTATGTGTATCTCGGTCTCGTTCTAAAACGACTCTCAAATTTTCATCGATTTTTCTATTCCTGTTATTATAACGCGTTGATTCTAAAAGTTCGATAAAAAATGAAATTGAGTTATACGAAGATAGAAAAGTAAATAGAACTGATTAGAAATTAGAATAAATTACATTGTATGAATTTAAACGTTCATTGTACAATCATGAACGTGAATTAAACAAATTGATGACGTTAAGATGATTAAATAAATATTACCAAAATTGATTAGACGTGTTTAGATGCATGTATGTACCTATGTCGTATATTAATAAATGCACGAGATATATTTTGTATGGCATAATAAAAGAAGGATAATGAACGAACGGAGATAAGATCGATTTGTAAAATTGTAAAGAGGGGTAAGAGCTGGGGTAGGTAACATCGAGAGATCCAATCTCGATATTACGTTCGGTTATGACGGATTCTTCGCGTAATTCGTGCGAAGCTCACCTCTCGTATCCACCCCTGTTTTAGGTAGGCTCTATCTCTCTAACAGGAACTTGGGGTTCGCGCGTAGAATCGAAGGGATGAGAAGCGTGCGATACAGGAGAGAGAGAGAGAGAGAGAGAGAGAGAGAGAGAAAGAGAGATAATTCAAGATGGAGTCAGGGAGTCAGGAGCATCTGCCTTGTTATTCTCGTTTAATAATTATCGATCTGTGTACGAGATTTCATTACTAGAATAATTTGTTGAATGATAATAAACAAAATCGTAAAATAAATTTGACACGAAAAAGGTTATTTTTAGTTAAAAATATTTCTATGCTCTGTGATATACCGTAAAACGCTTAAACAAATTCTAATCAACTCAGAAAAGCAATTTAAAAAAAATCTGATGTCTAAAATTAACTTTGTGCTAATAAAATCTTCGATTACTAGAGCGAGCGACAAAAAATCTCAAAAACGAAGCAAACTTCTCCATTCCACTCTACGATATTCTCTAAAACCATTAAAAAATTTTAATCTCTCCAGAAGCTCAAATTTAAAGAGAAAAAACAAACTAACGAGAGCGAGCGAGAGAGAAAATCACGCGTAAAGGGGGTAACCGAAAGATACCCAAGTCTTGTCTCCCGGATGAATCCCGAGAGCTTCCCTTTCTCGAGGCAACAGCTCTCCCCCCCTCCCTCTGGAACTCATCGAAAAGCGTGAACCCCTCCAGAGTTGGCCCTCGTTCAACCCCCATTGAGAAGAGGGTAAAGCTGCCGGCAGCCGGTTCCTTTCGAAAGTACCGCCCTTTTTCGAAGGGTAGGGAAGCTCTCGACCAATAGGGGAGCCTCCTGCGTCACTTGGCCTGCTCGAAAACGTCGAGTCCGGTGGTTGGCATCAAAAAGTCTCGACTACGATGACTGTCAGTCAGGATTCATCGTCGAGTAGTCGGCTCGCGGCTTAGCAAAAGTGCATCCGGAGCCGGGATAGCAATAATAGTTTCTTGTTAACTTGTTCGTTTCGTTTCTACGTTCGTTTCGATGATCGTTACACTCTTTCCCCGGATGTCGTTCTGATCAGTTCGCGTCACGATCAAAAGTCCTGTGTGCAATCTCTTTCGTTTTTCTTCCGAGAGACACGAAGTGCTGTGTTAAGAGGAATCGAGATTAGAAATAGTTTAGAAGAGGAAAGAAGATGCAGAATCAGGAGGCACAGATCGGACATATGCCTGTGTCCCAACCGAAGATGCCAGCCTCGTCCAGTAAGGCTTCTTAGAAAATCCTATTCTCTAATCTCTTATCTAATCTCCACCGACGAGGATGTAATATGTCGAGAAAATTTTCGCGTGAATATACTTTAAATAATTCAGTGAACGGTGACACGTCATTGATCGATAGTGACATCGACTCATCTTACCGACGGTGATTAGAAATTTCTTTTTTCTAAACTTTAACAATCTACCTCGTGATCTATCCTCTTCGTTGGAGATAATAATTTTTATTCTTCTTCCCATCTTCATCGTCGAAAGTAATTTTTATTAATTATCTTGTCAGTTTTCTTCTTCCAAAATATATGACGGCTCGCCTCTTTTTTTTACGTTCGTCAGTTTGGTTTAGTTTTTATTTCTACAAAGGGTGTGTGTAAAAAAATAGGAGAAGAAAGGAATGGAAAAAATTGTCCACTTATAACGCGGATCTAACGGTAACTGGGTTTTATCAGGCGAAAGCTATTCGGCGCGTCGCAGTCCGAACGTTTACGACGCTCGTTAGCTCCAAAACCACAGTCATAAAAGAGTTCTCTCGCTTTCCTTCGCTCCGCCGTACCTGCAACTTTACCAATCTCACCGCGCAAGCTTTTCGTACCTGGCCGATATTACTCGTAGCCTTTTTGTTCTCTTCCGAATAGCTTTCCGAGGGATTGTAGCTTGGCGAACGATACGTTTAGAACTTGGAACTTAGAAATGTCATAAAAATGGAGAAATATTGACATTCATCGGAACTCGACTCGTTCAAGTGGCCGCCATTGTTTTCTAATCGCGTATGAAGATCGTCTTCTAAAAATAGACAAGTGATTAGAGAACAGTAGGAGTTGGAAGAAAATTGGAAGAAAATTGGAAGAAAATTGGAAGAAAATTGGAAGAAATAAACGAACGCTGGAGATTAGAAAAATAGAAGAAAACACGATCTAGTCAGTTTCTAATCAACGCAATCAATTTTCTACATAATAAGAAAGGATTAGAAAATTATGATCGGAAAAAACACAACGAAATTTAAAAATACTCGAAAAATTATTTTCAATAACCAAACCGATCGTTTTCTAATCACCGCGATTTCTAAACACGATTAGTTTCGACTCATCGCCGAAACATGAGAGTCGACTCGTTTTTCACGGCAATATACGATCTCGTGTGAAATAAAGAGCATGTGGCATTTAAACGAGAGCCCGTCGCGTTCTCGTACATTTAAACGATTCATCCCCCGACGGCGTTCGTCCATGAGAAACTTACGGCAGATGGTGGAAACGAACGCGACGCGAAGGGAATCAGCGTGGGCGAGCTAACAGGTTGCCACGGCTGGCTGATTCGACCGTCAGTTGCTCGCGAATCTCGGCCGACAAGCTTGATGAGATTTTTGTCAATTAATTTGTAGTCAATTTTTTAAAAATAATCTACAGTGTCAAAATTACTATCGGGAATTTTCTTCGTTAAATTAGTCTGAAATTTGAAACTTTAGTTCATTAAATATATTACATAATCACGATTTAATACGTTCTAATATATCAAAATATAAAAAATATAGTTTGAGTAATAAAAACATTTAGTTTTTATAAATGTATAACAAATTTAGCTGAAACGAGAATCTAGAAACGAACTAGAAAAAAGAAGAACTTCGAGGGGGGTCGAATGAAA